>CAAKHG010016994.1:0-12471 GCA_901007715.1 Dactylopterus volitans | reverse complement strand
CTACCTACACCTATACCACCCTCCCCCCTACACCTTTCTTTACCTACCATCCTGTGCTTATACAGTACTTGCCTACCTACCAATCAGCCTACCTGCCCTCTCATTCACTCTCTCTCTCCTTTCCCATCCTCTTCTTTATCCATCCCTGCATGTTACTAACTTAACTTCATCCCTGGAGGTGTTTTCTTGTCCTGCAGAGGCAGATACCTCTTATGGCCATCACAGACCTCCACCACTGTTAATATTACTGTAGTTGATGTAACTGTGCATTTCTTTTCTCCCATCCCCCAGCCTTCTTCTCTCTCTCTCTTTCTCGCCCTGTCTTTTACTATCTCTTTCCTTCTCTCTCTGTCAATCCAACTGGTCAAGGCACCTCAAGTTTTTCCTTGCAGGCGGCACCAAGAGCTTGCACATGGGGGAATTGTTGGATGTCTGTAAATTAACGAGTACAGTCTCAACCTGCTCTTCTTGTAAAGTGTCATGAGATAACTTCTGTTGTGATTTGGCACTAAATACAATTACACCCTCCAATCAGAAAAAAAGAAAAAAAAATACATTCTATTCGTTGATAGGTTATTGATGAGACGAAAACAGCATCATTCTCTGGCTATTCTATATCATCCCTTTCCTCCCCCCTGTCCTTATTTAGGCTTCTTCTCTGTGCACACACATGCCCACACACGACCAATCCATTGATACACACATCTACACACCAACTCAAACAGTAGACTACCACACACAGCTATCATGAATTTACTCAAGCTGAATATCTGTGGAATTGGTTCTTAGGCAAAAAATAAATTAAAAGCAGACATGTCTCCCACAAGAAACCCATAGATCTGAATCTAACTACCAAAAATAAAGCACTTCAAGTTTCAGTCATATTTTTACTGCCCATTTCAACTACGGGCAATGAGGTGTAGCCATCTCAGTATTTCCAAATATTGCATTCCTTCATATTGATGCCATTTCAGACCCAGAGGGATTACTAACAACACAATACATTCCAACTGAGTCACAATTTCAAGTATCTGTGACAAAAACAGCCCATATTTTTTCCATTATCTCTTCACCACTGTATCTGATGTATCTGACTGTGCAGTCATAATCAGATAAGATTCTAATAGGGCTCTGAACTTATAATTTGATAGCTCCAATAACTAAAGCATGACATGAAACTCCTGATCTACCTATATGATCAAACAGTTCATCAACAATTGAGGTCTTGCCAAAGGCTGGCGATTAAATAACCTAATTCCCAAAGAACCCTGTCTTCTCACCAGTTCATCTCCATTATCATCTGAATACTACTGGAAAAACAAAAGCCTCAGAATAAAATTAACTGAGTATAAAATTAGCCACAAAAATCAAAACAGTCTTGAGGCACCTAATTTCCTACATTACTACTTTGCTGACCAATTCCAGTCCATTGATAAATGGACTGATTCCAGCCCATCAGATAACTCCTGGAAACATGACACATATCATGGGAAGATATTCATATAGACCTATAGACCATCTATAAACCGCTTTTTCTCACATCATCCCTGCTTCAGAACCTTACAACATTTACAGTACTGACAGACTGGTGAAAATCAATTTACCAACACCACAGTCTCACCTATCTCCCATCTGGAATACTTTCATTAAAAATAAGACATCATTTATATACACATCATGGATAATAAAAAGGTATTACACATCTCAAACCTCTTTTTGATAATGATAGCCTCATGTCCTTACATGGTTCAGAAGTACAGCATCAGAAGAGAATCACTTCTTACAATATCTCCAGATTAAATCCTCAATACAAATCACAATCAACAATGATTAATGCAATTTAATTCTTCCCCGATTTGCTCCAATCCCTGATGAACATCACCAAATAGAAAAAAATGCTGTCCCAGATGTACAAGATTATCTTTGCATCTGACCAAACATTACCCATCCCCTGAGATTTAAAGATTTTCTCTGGTGACTTCTTGACCCAGATCTGCAAAAACATCTTTTCCATAACGACCAACACAGCTCTCCAACTCATACAATAAAAGACTGTCCACAGAGTACACTACAAAGGGGAAAAATGCTCAAAACGGGTTTTGCCCACTGTACACAAAACATCAAAAACACATATGTATGCCACATTGGACTGCACACCTATGAAAGGGTAAACTTTGGAGATTTTCTGCCAGATATGTATCACTACAGTGTGGATAACAAATGCAAATGAAATGTCCAGATCTCATCAATGTTGCTTGTACCCATAGACCCCCACTAATTTCCACACAAAAGTCAGCTGTGTGATGCCAGCTCACTGAAACTACAGAATGTGCCATCTCGATTTTTACATGCCCATCTTCACTGACAGTTGGATTGCGAGATCATTGGCTGCACACTAACTAGCATAAATTCACCTAATCCAACACTCTAAAGTTTTCTAAAGTTGATAGCAGTCTTTTAAGCATTCAGAGAACCAAATGACAGTTCCACAATGGCCAAACAGTAACTGTAGTATCTCTAACCGATGTGTCAAACTGTAAAATTAACATCTGGCAAACACCAACAAACACACACTGACAGTGCAATAATAGACATCAGAGTTACTGACATCTGTCTATACTATCAGCTCTGCAAAATATCTTTTGGAGTCCTTTGACTGGCCAGCTGTGCCGTTGTCAATGTGATTGGCTGCAAAGGCCGCGACTCGCCCCACCAGTCTAGAAGTACCCTGGCGAAACCAGGAAATTGGAGGAGCCACAAGAACAATGGTGGGAGCCTGATGGGGGAAAACACTGGCAACCACATACATCATACAGAGATGAAACATTGTTATTATTATTAATGTTATTATTTATACAAATATAACCCTCCTAGAAACTCACAATAACCCACAGCTGTCATACATGTTATTTTCACTAAACATCAGTAATATCACAACTGCCATGACTGTTTCATTCTCTTTTTCTCCTCGACTATTATTAATATTATTAATAATATTATGGTTATTATTAGGGCCCAATCAGCAACAGCTGTAAGGTCTTGAATTTCTCCTACAGTTTTAACACAACTGACTCCAAAGTCAGTCAGGGCAATCTATACTATGTCATGATTAAAAGCAACCAAAAGCCTATGCATGATTTCAATTCACATGACAGTCGGCCCATGAATTTCTATGTGGGTTGTATATGATAAGTTATGCTCTGAACACATCCATATGCAAATACTCAGTCATAACCCCTGACTTTTTAAATATCCAAGGAGGTTAATCAAATTCACCTGAAATTTGCACAGTATGTAGACAAGACCTTGAAGATTGAAAGGCGCTCATGAATAAGTGGAATGTTGCCACTGGATGTGATGATGCATCCTTCACTATGAAACAGGAAGTTGTTTTTGAAGTGGTATGGGACCAAATATTTCCACTTCTCAGTGGAGTGGTAGTTGTCCCAAGATGGCAGGCTCTGCATTGCACTGACACACTCCCCTGGGTATGGGCACAGCTCAAAGCAAGATAGGAATAAAAATGTAAGATAAAACAATGAATCAACAAAAAATATTTTAAAAATTTAAATCTTTACTAATTTGCCCCACCCATCTCCTGCTGGAGCAAATGGCTTTGTTCTGGAACTTCGAGTTAGGGACAATCTCTGTTAGCGCCTGATCCACTTTCACTCCTTTACTCTTCCTAGATTTAGCATTTCTTCCCATTGCTTCCAATTGACCAGGTATCTGGTCTGATATAGACTCTTTTTTATCAGTGAAGTGCCTATCTAGTGACAATAATATTGGGCGGCATGTCTCAGTTGATAGAGTGGCTGCATAGGAATCAGGTTACTGGTTTGATCCTCAGTGCTGGCAGAGGACGTGTCAAAGTGTTCTTGAGCAAGATACTGAATCTCTAATTGTTCATGGTGAATGGGTTGGCTCCTGGATTGGCAGCCTCCGCTGCCACGTATGTACGTGAGTGTGAATGGGTGAATGGCACCATGGTATTGTAAAGCTCTCTGAGTACGATTAAAGCAGAAAAGAGCTATATAAATGTAAGCCCATTTACCTTAAATTATCTTTTACTTAGTCTTCATTTTGATTGTTACATATATTCTTAGAAACATAACATTTTATCTGTGGTTATAATAATAATAGTAATAGCATTATCACCATCCTATGGAAGTTATTCCCTTTTTTTACACAAGGCACACAAAACACACAAGCACACACAAAATGATCTTAACATTTGCTGGAAATTTGTCATAATCAGCATATAGCATTGAGAGTAATCGCCAAAAATGTGTCTTGTAACTTGGACCATTTCACCACTAAAATCTAATCAATTCATCCTTGAGCTCAAAATGGCATTTTCTGAAATTAGACTTTCCTGCTAGGTGTTTCTGAGATATTGCATTCACAACACTTGGACAAACTTGAAGTCAGTGACCCTGACCTTTGACCTCTGAACACCAAAATCTAATCAGTTAATTCTTTAGTGTGAGATATTCCTGCATCAAAAGTCAAGGTCATTGTGACATCACAAAACATGTATTTGGGAATAAGTGATAGATTATAACAAACATTAAAAACAAATTTCTCATTAGAATAATGACATGATGGCATTTTTATGCTCTTCAGCACATTTAATACAACCAGTCTTCACAACATACTTTATAGACAGACATGACATTAATTGCAAATTTAGTTGGAGGCATACAACTGTGTGGTAGTAATTTTAGTTTGATGCTTGGGAATGACTGATGCTGAACAGTCTGCTTTAAAAACTAAGTATCAAATCAGTAGTTTGTATTATTAATGCTTTCATTTAGTGACTGTCTATTAACACGCATCATCAAAATGCAGCTGTGTTTTGACGTGCTCCTCACACACACACGACACTCGGGATGTAAACATGTTAAAAGCTGCTGTTTTTCAATGTTTATTAATATAAAAGGAAAAAACAAGTTGCTATATTCGGTTTAGCCATTGTTTAAATGAGTAAGATTGAAAAAATGCGAAAATGTAGAACATACCTTTGTTTGTTTGTTTTTTTCTTTTACCCTGTCCTGTCCAGCAATTAATGCATACAGACGTTACCAGATTAGCTCTGCAAAGAAGGAATCTGAAATACTCCTTGTTTTATAGTCTGCATTTCCTTTATTATCAGGTTACATGAAGATTACAGGCAGGACCTGTAATATTCCAGCCTTATTGTATCTGTATGCGTGAGTGTGGATGCATGCATGTGTGCGTGTGTCAGCTATGACTGTTTGTCACCAGAAAGTATTTGGAGTTAGAGTGGAGCGTTGCAATCCCTCCACAACAACCCTTGAGTGAAAGCCAGGCAGGCACCTGAGCAGCCCCAGGCCCCCACAACCCCAAAGAGCAGATAGGGCCGATGGCCACGCACCCCATGGACCGCCATGTACCCACCCCTTGAGGGTGGGTACATGGCACAAGGGCCCTCATCCTGGCCCCCCCACCAACTGAAGACCAGCCCACAGCAGGACAGAGGTTGGGCCCCCAGCCTGGGAGCACACCAAGGAGCACACCAACCCAGGGAGACCAGAGCCCCCATGATGGGGGCAGTACAAGGCCCATGGTAAGGGGCAATGAAGGGAGCCCCCAAAGACTAGTTCAAAAGGCACGGTGGCTCTGTGGCCAGTCCAGGATCTATGCAAGTAAAAGTAAGAAGACAATTCGTCAAGTGGGGGACGGACAGAGAGTGATGCCACAGTGAAGCAGCGCCACCCTTTTACCCTGACAACCCGCCAACAAGACTGCCCCAAAGGCCCTAGGGGTGAAATGCCATGTGTGCTGGGGCGAGGAAGAGCCCAGGGTGCAGCTTCCCGACTGGCACCTGTGTTTGTCCCCACTGCCTCCCCTACCCCAGCGAGAGAGGAATCAGGCCTTCCCACTCTGTCACCTTTCCAAAAACCTGGTGTTGTAGAACCATTGGTTCCTATAATCCTCCAATCAGCAATTGCTACGTCATCAACATTTTTCATGCGTTCCCACGGTTTCATCATCCAATCAGTGACTGCTAAGTCATCAATGGTTTTTCCTGTCCAAACACCAGTATTTTTTCCATTAGGAGGCTATCAGATAATAGGTTTAAAAATGTTGTTATGTTCTGGACTTATTTCAAAGAAACAAAGTCAGAATACAGCTCGTTACAGCAGTGGTGGGATGTGGTCAAGGTTCAGATTAAACAGCTTTGCCTGCAGTACACTCTCAATGTCACAGGGGACCTGACCAGACTCCACAGTCGACCAAGAACATATTAAAGTTCTCAAAAGTAAAGATCAGCTCTGTCTGACCGGCCGGGTATTCCTGCTCAGGGCGCTTTGGTCTGCTCACACTGTCAGCACATCGTTGAGATCCTCTTCGGTCTGGAGAGAAAAAAAATGGGCAAAAAAAAATAGGCGAAGGATGCATTCGCTGCAGTATGACACTGGACAACTGCTGAATGATTCTGTTCGGATCTGTCAACATGCAGTGTTTTTTTACAGTGAACTTCATAGGGCTGAGTTCCAGGAGGACTCTGAAATGGCCAAGTGCTTCAAGGGTCTACCTAAGGTCGTTGAAGAAGACGATGCATAGTCGGAGGCCCCGCTGTCTGCTCAGGAACTGCTGGCGGCCCTCCAGACCCTGAAGAGCGGGAGGGGTCCAGGGATAGACGGTCTCCCTGCCAATTTTTATAAGACTTTATGGCTTGCGTTGGGTAGGGAACTGTTGTGTATCTTCAGGGACAGTCTGAGCAAGGGGCAGCTGCCTCTGGGCACCTACAGGACATCAAGCACTGGTAGCCTATGTCTCTACTCTGTTCAGTTTATAAACTGCTTTTTTAGGTGTTCGCCATGAGGCAGAAGAAGGTCATGGAACAGGTCATCCATGAGGACCAGGTGTACTGTGTACCCAGCAGGTTGATAACTGACACCGTGTACTGCGAAGGTCAATGTTGCATTAAGCGCTCCTTTCAAAATCCAAAGAGGGGTCAGACAGGGCTGCTCTCACCAGGCCCACCCCCGGAAGGACAAACAGGCCCCCCAGAGACAGCAGCCACAGGCCCACCAGCCCCTGGAGGCCCCTAGACAACCATAGCAGTGAGGAATCCCCCCCACGACCAAAACAGTAAGAATGGCCAGCCTGCAACCCCCAACTAATGAGATTGATGAGTGGGCCAAAATGGATCTGAATTCAGCCAATTGGTTTTAAGGCAGAGGCCGTTCATACTCTCCATAGAGATTTCAATATTGTGTTATGCTTATGCTTAGATCATTGAAAAAGAGTCATTGACTTTTGGTAGAATCATCATTTTGACCAAAGCAACTCTTCCCATAAGTGATATGGGCAGAGATCTCCACCTCATGAGGTCATCCTCTATTGTTTTAAGTAGAGGAGTGCAGTTGAGCTTTGCTAGATCTGACCACCTGGAGAAATATGATCATTTGTTCAACAGAAGCTCTGGGTGAATTATACAACATTTTGATCCAGGTTTTGAAGTGTTCTCCAAATCCAAATTTATGTAATGTAGTTAATAGAATTTTCAAATTAACCTTATCAAATGCTTTTTCTGCATCCAGTGAGATAATTGTAGTTTCTAGATTATGAATGGTGGCGTAGTCTATTGGATTCAGTTACCTGTGAATGTTATTGGTGGAGTGTCTGCCCTTAATAAACCCTGTCTGGTCTAGGTGTATAATGTGGGGCGTGATTTTTTCTGATCTCCTGACTAGAGATTTGCAAATGACTATAAGATCAGCATTGATAAGTGATATTGGGTGGTAGCTAGATGGGAGTGTGGGATCTTTATCAGGTTTAAGAAGGAGGCTGATGTTTGCAGAGTTCATATTATGGGGGACTGTGCCATTTTCCTTAACTTGCATCACCATTCTTTAGACGGTGATATCTGTTGATCGCGAGCTGCGGGGTGGCCGTGATAGTAGGTGAGTAGGGTGCCGCGAATCGATGTGGGAGAATAAAGTTTGAGCTCTTTCAGGGGATGCAAACCACATTTCGACTTAGGATCTTTGTAGTACAGCAGACTGTCACGTACAACATACTGTGGGGGGTTATTGTCGTCTGAGTCAGCGTGTGGATTCACCTCGAGATCTCTGAGCAGCTGGCCTGTGACTAGGTCCTGCAGCTGTAGTTGTTTCACTTGCGAGCAGTCAGTCAGCAGCACGGGGGGAAGAGTATGCAGGTTCAAACTGCCTAAGACAGCGTTTCACGGGGAGACCCCATGCCGGGGAGTAGTCGCACCTGCGCGCTCATACAGCGGAGTGCGTCCCTGGGTCTGACCGGCGAGGCTGTGGTGTATCGGAACATTTGTAATTTTTTTAAGGAAGACACAAGACTGGCTATATTTGAACATTGTTCATTTTATTGGAGTTTTTATCAGATACAAAGGATTTACTCACAGGTGTTTTTTCCTGCCTCCTCCGCTCTATGGTGGGGTACATTTAGGGACTGCTGAAACCCGAGGGAAAAGTACCAAGTGCTTTTGTAGAGGGGTGTTCGGTGGGAAGTACCAAGTCGGGCCGAGTGGGAGGGGTGTTTTTTGGAAGTTTGGAAAGAAATGTTAAAATGGAGCAAATCCTTAAAATAAGATAATATGTAGTAGATTAGAGTAGATTTTTAGATGATAAGCTATGGTGCTGGTACATTGGGGATCGTGCGAATGTATCATTGTGAACTAATTGATTTGTTTTTGAGTAGGAGCGGCCCGCTGCTATAAATGGAGATGGCTGAGAGGGCGCATGAGAAAAAGAGAAGAACTACATACAGAGAAAGACCTTTACTGCTGCTCCTGATTTGGGCCTTAGTGGCATAGCCAATTTCAGTTGTTTTCGTGAAGTAGGTTTTCGTTTGTAGTTTCCTGTGTTGGGAAAAGTTATTTTTGGTTAATTTAGTTTTACCGTTTATATTATTTTTTTGGCCAATTGCCACTGTAGATACTGCACGGGATTCCACTTGTAAATAAAGCACTTGGATTATAAGGTTCAGTTCTGTTAAACTCACTCAGCATGTGAGCTATGAATGTTGGGAGGGACTCGTCTGGTGCTTGGACGCGGTCCAGAATGCCTCTCAGGACACATTCTTGATTGTCAGATGGCAGAAAAACTGTCTTGAAGAGCTGGCAGAAATGTGACCATGTGATGGCATGTGAACTGAGTGCTTTAAACTACTTACTGGGCTCTTTTGCAAGGAAATGTGGCAGTTCATTCAGTATCTGCGTGTCAGTCAGGTGCAGTGAGGATCTGTATGTGTTCACAGCTTGTAACCAGTCCTCAGGGTGCACTTCAGCATCGCCGGCAAGTACACGGCGCTCTAGGTTCGCATGATGTAGTGCAGCAGCAATCACTCTTGATGTGTTGCTGAGTTCGACTGGGTCTGGATGCAGAAAAGAGCCTGGATGTGCAACCTGAGCTCCAGAGTAAGATGTGTGCTCTAAATTGTCCACTGCAGGTGTGTCAGGGGTTGAAGCAGCCATAGGGGTTGGTTGTTGGTTGCAGGACTAACACAATCTTGTTTCTCAGACTGCTCAAAACATTTGAGCACACTTCAGTTCCAGGGAGTCCTGCAGACATTCCCACAGTCTCTCAACCTCTGAATGCAGGTCCTGACTTGGAGGTCAGAAGGTGAACGGTCAGGAATAGTGTATTTAGTCAGAGGTGGAAGGCCCATGTTATCATAGTCAGTCGTTGGCCTGTATCGGGTGGGTTGCCATTACGTATACACTAAATAAAAATACACCTCAAAGTGAGTTTTAGTGTTGTCTAAGTGAGAAAGAAAAATAACTGATAACACTGCAGGCAGATAATACAGGTTACACTTAACAAGGTGTGTGTGTATGAATTTCAAGTGCCGTGATCGCAGAAAATATCACCCAAAAATGCAATGTTATGAGAAAACTCAACTGATAAACTAATAAACAGTCACACAGTCACAGTGTGAAGAGAGAAGCAGTTCAAAATCCACTGAGAAATGGTGTACAGAGGCTTGGATTCACACGAACAAGCAGACAAGTCTCCTATAATGATCCTCTTCAAAACAACTTAATGTGGAGTTTTTATGGCAGGCTTTAGGCTCCGTTATTTCTAGCAAGCGGAAGGGCATCACAAAGTCCACACATCCGACGCTGCACACCTGAAGTGGTCTCCAAACATGCACAGGCACGTTAACTCTGAGAGGTTAGCTTAGCTTCATTAGCTCCGCACACGGCACACTCATGTCCAGGACAACGGTGAAGCATCCACTCACAGACTCCTGCAGTGGAGGAAAGTAGAAAGCAGTCCGGTCCATTCTCCTTGTTAGGGTGCCAAAGCGAGGTCCAGAGAATAATGTTCGGATGCCAGTTATGACGTTGGGTTGGTGTGGGTCAAGCAGCATGTGGTTAGCAAAACTCCGGGATAGCAGGTTAGCATCAGAGAGGCGGCAGAGATTGTTAGAGATTTCCACACAGCAACTTTATTTCTACCAAATTAAACATTGTCCATGCAATGCCAGGTCTCTACGACACTATATCTACAATTCATACATGAAGAGTAGAAATATGTACAGCTTAATAACCTGCACCAACTCGTCGTCAATGTTGAGAGAGTCCAATGTCGTGGAAGTGGTCAGAACACAACATCATTAGTATGCACTGCTCTGGTACAACAAAGTATAACTAAAAGAGATGTGCCGCCTTGTGGCGCAATCTGGTACCGCAGTAATTGACTGGCTGTTACAGCGTGCACACATACGTACGTGAAGCTTTACATGCGTGTGGTACAAATAAGAGAATGTGCATGCATGTGTGCATACAGGTAGCGTGTGACACACGCATGTGATGTCAGAGTACAATTACAATTACAATGAAGGGATATTAGGTTGGGGTGTTAGGGTTGGGGGTGAGGAGTATTAAGTATTGTGATGGTGGGGGGCAGAGGCAGAGCTAGAGGGGAGGCCGAGGTAGCACTGGACCCCCCTTAAATCTGATTGGACCCCCCAGGTGCGCTCTCAGGTGATTGGCATATCACGGCACCACACATCTTGTCGAAAGGAGCCAGTTGCATTTTGAAATCGCTGACGCCTATTGACTGCTAACTCCCTCCTGTACAGTAGTTGGGGCTATGTACCACAAAGAGTTGTAATCCACACTTATTAGGGGAAGAAGAATTGCCACACAAGAAGATTTGAACAAGACTCGGTTCGTTGCTGGAGTGCCTTGAGCTAGATTTGAAAGGAGATAAAAAGGAGAGAAGAACATTACTGCCTTCATGGACAGTGAAATTCTCATTCTAAAGTAAATTTAGCGGTGGTGTCCTAATGAGTCACTGTTTAAAATCACTTTTGTGTTCAGATAGATTGTTTTGCTAGAAGCCACAGGCATCAAGCTAAAGTTAACATTAAGTTACATCTCATGGTGTCTACAGATGACCAGTGTCAGCTTCCCGCAGCCACTCCACATTAAGGTCTACATTTAATTTGGGTTCCTGCTGATATTTACGTGTTTCTCCAACAATTTTAGAGGAATGAAACTAGCAGACAATCAGCCAGCGAGCTGTTTCATGCTCTGTTGGCTTAAATAAACTATAACGTGAAGGGAGGTGGGGGATTATCCTTCACGTTTTGCCCTTTCTGTCTCTATACTGTTGGTGAAGATAATAATAATAATAACTTTATTTATAGAGCACCTTCCAAAACCAAGTTACAAAGTGCTTCACAGTAAAACAGAGCACAAATAAATATCCAGAGCAAAACAATAACAATATACAGTAATGAAACAACAAATGTCAGGAGTTGAGAAAGGCCATACGGTAAAAATGAGTTTTGAGAAGAGATTTAAAAGATGACACTGAGTTTGCTGCCTGAGATCTCCAGGCAGGGAGTTCCACAGCTGAGGGGCCCGAACAGCAAAGGCCTGGTCTCCTCTTGTTACAAGATGTGATTTAGGAACCTTCAGTAGGGCCCCGCTGGAGGATCTCAGGCAGCGATCGGGCTCATAGGGAACCAAAAGTTCAGATATATGCAGGTGCCTGACCATTCAAAGCTTTAAAAACAAGCAGTAAAATCTTAAAATCAACACACTGGTAACCAGTGAAGGGCAGCAAGAACTGATGTAATGTGGTCTCTTCCGGAGCACCTGTTAAAAACCTGGCTGCAGCGTTTTGAACCAGCTGCAACCTTTGGACATTGCTTCTGCTGATGCCAGAATAAAGAACATTGCAATTGTCCAGTGTGGAACTGATAAACGCATGGAGTACCTTCTCTAAGTCTGCTGATGAGAGAAAAGGCCTTATCTTAGACAGCTGTCTAAGTTGGGCAAAACAGGACTGTAGAACTTTTGATATCCGTGAGGCAGGACATGAGACGTGAGACATGAGAGTTACCAGGCTTTAACGGAACATATATTTGGGTGTCGTCTGCATAGCAGTGGAAGCTAATATTGTGGTTATTCAAAATTTGCCCCAGGGGTAGCATTTAAATGGAGAA
>CAAKHG010016993.1:0-10049 GCA_901007715.1 Dactylopterus volitans | reverse complement strand
TTTTCCAAATGAAGCTTGTTGTAGTTTCCTATGTGAAGCCATGAGCTTGACGCTCACCTCCCTCGTTATCCACTTGTCAATCAGGAAAAACTCGGCGGAGTCCTCTCGTTCGTTTAGGTTGTTTACTTCGGAAAACATAACAAGTTACAGTCCAACACGATGAAAAATAAAAAAGGAGTGAGAAAAAACTAGCAAGTTAAACAGCTAGTGATCTAGTAAAGTAACAGCGAGACAGCGAGACAGCGAGACAGCGAGTCAGCGAGACAGCGAGGTCAAAAAACTGTGCGGCTCCACTCCATGTTGCCTGATATGACTGATTGCCCAGGTGCCCTACGCACACAGCTTAATACGCAATTAAAGGTTCAATACGCATTTTAAAGCTTGAAAATATCCACACCTCTTTTTAAGTGAAATGAACTTATAAACATGAATTTATCCGACTGTATATAATGTAAATAGCCAGATCTTTATCCTAATAACGCAAATATATTTTTATACACAACTTAAATTATTATTCAAGTATATATCAACTCAAATAGGACTTAGGCTCCTACACTTGTGTCCTAGCTGTGATGTTTTCTTCTGTCTTAATTTGGTGTTTAAATGACTTGGCGGGGTGGTGTGGAGCTTCCTTTCCATCGGGTCGCACTGGAGAAGCAACGCTCTTTAGCGTCATAGAGCCAGATACAGAATCACTGTCCGCTGCTTCCTTTCGCAGCTGCTTGAGAGTGTGCACCCTCTTCTCCACGTGCCCATTCGACTGTGCAGGGTGTGGACCTGACGTCAAATGCTGGAAATCACATTGCTGTGTGAACATCTGCCATTCTCCGCTGCTGAAACATGGGCCATTGTCACTCACCATGATGTGTGGAACTCCACTCCTGGTACCATGTTATGATTGTGCTGAAGGACGAGGCGTGGTTATTCCGCAGATATGTTTTCTTATTAATGGTGGTGGAGGTCCATGATGGCCATAAAGGTCTCCGTGTCTGCAAGACAAGAAAACAACTCCAGGGAAGTTAGTAACATGCAGGAATGGATGAAGAAGAGGATGGGAAAGGAGAGAGAGAGGGGCCCAGTGCATCATGGTCCCCCGGCAGCCTGGACCTATAGCAGCATGACTAGGGGCGGGTCCAAGGCAGCCTGAGCCAGGCCTAACTATAAGCTCTGTCTCAGAGGAAGGTTTAAGCCTGCTCTTAGATGTAGAGAGGGTGTCTGCCCCCCCTAACAAAGAAGCGCTGCAGTTTTCCGGTGTTAACTTTCAAAATAATGATCATGCTCAAAGCGGGCTTCAATGGCAATATGCAACATGATCATCTATCGTTGTCGTTTTTAAAATAAGTCTTTTCCTTCGCAGCGATTTATGGGCTAATAAGTAAACAATGATAATACGACGCTGAAGTTGGCTTCCGATTCGGCACTTAAGGGGAAATTAACATCATGTGCAGCGACTGTTTGTCCACTGACTGATTTTTTGCGACACTTCAAGTGAAAATATTTCAGACATTTGTTTTAAGGCGTTAGAGTTGCCTGACGACCATTATTGTATTTGTGAAACTTTTATTTTATTTGTGAAAATGCTAAAGGGGAGATTTCACCATCTTTGTTTCATACAGAGACCATATTAGACCAAGTCCAGTTCTAAAACCACTACACTTAGACTTCTCAAATCCGGACTGGATCAATCTACAGAGGCTAAACATTCATTATCATGCATTGTCTGATTTGATGCTCATCTTTATTGTCAGATTAAGCCCCGTCTCGCCATCTCGTTTCTGAATGAGATGAACATCTCTTCCTTCGCACTACAAAAGAATAAAATAGTTATGTTTTCACAAATAGAATAAAGGTTTCACAAATCGGAGAACGCATTATAATGAATGTTTAGCCTCTGTAGATTGATCCAGTCCGGATTTGAGAAGTCTAAGTGTAGTGGTTTTTGAACTGGACCTGGTCTAATATGGTCTCTGTATGAAACAAAAACAGTCCCCTCAGGCAACTGTAGCATCTTAACACAAATGTCTAAAATATTTTCACTTGAAAAGGTGTTAACTTCCTCCTTAAGTGCCGAATCGGAAGCAGCCGAACCGGAAGCCAACCTCAGCGTCGTGGGGCACGAGTGGTGTGAAGTCAGCCTGCAAACTGCGCGCAGGCGGCTTCTCAACTGATGAAGTGGAGCGACTGACCTCGCGTCGCTGATCCAGTCGCGCCTGAACGCAGCATGGCTGCTTTAAGCGTGTGTGAGGAGGAGGAGTCAGGCTTCCCTCCACTTTTACAGCGAGAGGCGTTCACGTGACATGTGTAAAGTCAAAGTGCTCTCCGGTGTGACGGTCACACATCCGAGACGTCGCCGTGTGTTTGACCTCGCTCACTACGGGAAGCCAGATGTCGGACTCCATCAAAAACGTCGCGATATTTGGAGCCACAGGAATGACAGGCCAGGCGACGCTGCCGCAGGCGGCGGCCGCAGGTGAGACGCGCGACTCTGATTTCAACTCACGAAGAAGAAAGTCGCCTTTGCGTTTAATCCCGGTCAAAGTTCAACTGTGTCATCTACTGCTCTCATCTGAGTAGATGGGAAGCTTTGCTATGCTGGATGAGGATTAGTGGCCATTCATGGGGTTAAAACATAAGGCTGTAAGGGTGTCACAGCCAATCAGTGTGTTTGCTGCTTATTAAAAGGCTCTGCAGCAGAGACGTGGTGATGGTCATGATTATGGTTGATATGAAAATTCCACTTTAAGTCCTCCACAAGGACACACTGAGATTTTTGCTGTGTTCTCAGACTAAACTTGATGCAGAGCAGACTGGAGTCTTCATGCTTGTGTGTGTGTGTGTGTGTGTGTGCGCGCGCGCGCACTTGAATCTGCACATCCACATTTACACGAGGACACTGTCATTGTTCAACTTCACCTCCTCCCTCCAACAACATTTTGACCAAAGCTGCAAGTCAAACGCAGCTTTTAGCTGCTGGAGTTCAGTCACCTCATCACACTTTTCACATCAGCAGCTCAGGAAGACCACCATCCGCTCGTGGTTCATCCACCTGTGGTTCATCCGCTCGTGGTTCATCCGCTCGTAGCTCCCCGTCACTGGGAACAACCTGGGAACAGTTGTAGTTGACCTCGTTAACCCCAGTCAGGCAGGTTACACTTTCACTGTCAAGCTTTTACTGTTTTTAGTGTTTGAAGTGATTCATGTCGATTGGCTGCACTTTCTTAGAACCTCTGAATAGTTTATTGATGTTATGGTCAGTTGTTACCTTATGATCTCTTGATGTTGTCAGAATCATATTACATTGTGAAGTTTTTGTGTTGCATCTTCACCACAGCAAAATGCTGATGAAGCTCTCACTGAGTTTGAGAGGATTTCAATGAATGAGTGAGTGATGGCAGTGATGACAATGTGATATTTAGAAAAATATAAAATCCCCATGTAATTGATAGACTATATTGTATATTAATAAGAAGTTTGTCTCTTTGCTCCATTTGGTTTAAATCATTTTGCAAACCATAAAAGCAGACTTGTGCAACCACAATACGTCAAGATGAATTTGATTCAGCAGCATTTTTTCTTTTCCCGACTCTACTCAGCAGATGTTAAAACCTGCTGAGTCATGTTAGACGCTGGGGTCGGTGTTGTGCTGAGTCACAGTGAACTGATAACAGAGAGGCAGTTGACTATCTCGTCTGTGCAGGAAGGGCGGAGTCACACAGTCATTACAGCTTCTTAAAAGTTTCATCTGGTCTCAGTGTGATGAGGCTCCATGTTTACAGTGTGGACCGCCACCACGCTGGAGGATCACCACTACGTTACGCCACCTGATGTTCACAGCAGCTCAGCAATCCCAGTTTGAGGACCAGAAACCAGCTGAAACTGCTGGATGTCATTTTGACTTCTGAATCTCATTAACAGAGAAAACCGAGCTCCTTCCAGACTATTGAACCCAAAAAGAAAAATCTTAATCGGAGGGTCAGTCTCAGGAGACAACATCTTACTCTTCAGACCAACCAACAGTGCTTGCTGTTATGTCTCCGCTGTTCCTTTCAGTACATTACATGAATATGGGCTCAGGAGAGCTTCGGTAGCTCCGAACATGCACGAGCTGTGCTCCCTAACGCTTCTCCAGGGCTACACACCAAACTACATTACCCACAACACCTTGTGTCCCACTTGCTGCGGCAGGCCAAGTAGCTCAAAATACACATCACTTGCTCTAAAGGCATTTTGGGAAATTAAGAATGGGTTTTGTCCACGTTTTCCTCTGTCATGTGTCGATGGAGGAGTGGCCTGTAAATCCACAAAGGTGCTTTGCAAAGCTGCAGTGCAGCTGGTGAAGAAGATGATGATGGTGGCGTCCATGTTGTCTCTTTCACTCTCGCCAGGTTACAGCGTG
This sequence comes from Dactylopterus volitans, assembly GCA_901007715.1. Lineage (NCBI taxonomy): Eukaryota > Metazoa > Chordata > Actinopteri > Syngnathiformes > Dactylopteridae > Dactylopterus > Dactylopterus volitans. The sequence continues at coordinate 5,653 of CAAKHG010016993.1, read as the reverse complement.
ACGGTGTTGGTACGAGACCCTGCTAAGCTGCCCAGCGACCACAAGGCATCCAGGGTTGTGGTAGGAGATGTTCTGAATAAAGAGGACGTGAAGAAGACGCTGGAGGGCCAGGACGCCGTCATCATCATCCTGGGAACCAGAAACGACCTGAGTGAGAAGAAAACGCAAATAAATTATGTTATTGTAATTATATTCTAAGTTCAATTCAAAATGGATCACAGCTGGTGGTGGACTGATGTGTAGCAGGCGGCACCGCTTCCATCTGTGGCACATCAGCATCATCAGCAGCAGCATCATTCTTCCACGGTATGAAGGTACTGTCACAGATTCCTCCAGCAGAAGCTCAGTCAGCAGCCATGTTTGACTTCTTGATTCCAGACCTCCACGTTTCTTTAGTCATGAAGCCTCATCACATCTTAGTTTGGGTTGTGGAGCTCTGTGTTCTTTCTCTCCTGAGGATGACCCCCAGGGATGTTTTCACTCCCAGGAACATCATGCTTCTTCATAAAGATACAGGCACCCGATAAACTGATGAAATGATGACGATGACATGTCCTGCCAAATTAAAAGGTGGTGAAAAAATGTCCTAGAATGGCCCCAAAATTCATCATGCTCCTTCTCCCCTGCAGAGGAGGAACATGCTCCTTCTCCCCTGCAGAGGAGGAACATGTTCACCTTCGTGTGATCGCCCTGACGGAGATCAAACCAGAACGACGCAGACACAGAAAAGTGGCTTATTTCCGTGACTTCTGTCATCCCCACACGTCAGGTCCAACAACCATGATGTCTGAAGGCACCAAGAACATCGTGGAGGTCATGAAGGCTCGCGGGATCCGCAAAGTGGTTGGCTGCATGTCAGGTATGGAGATCCGAGCTGCGTAAAACCTGAAGACCCTGCTGATGTCAGGTGAGCGGCGGCAAAGATGCTGTGATGCATGCAGAGCAGCAGGGGGCAGCAGCTTCTGCCTGAGGGCCCAACTGGCTTAGATGAAGGAGGTGAAGGGCCACAGGGTGGACACTTTCATAGAGACAGGAAACTCTGGTGGCTGTTAAATCTGACAAACGTGACTTTACAGGTTGAAGCGACTTTTTAAAGGTTAACAACTGAAAAAGAGCCGCGTCAAATAAACTTGGTGATTTCTGAACTTCTTGATCCTCCAACGACAAACACGCTAACGAACTAACTTGAGGTCAGTGGCTCAGACGGCGCCTCCTGCTGGAACCCAGTAACATAGCAGCACAGATTAACTGTGATCCAGTAACAATGGTTTTTTTGGGTCACTTTACCTTCTTGTGAGGAGCTAGATGGCTCCGGATGGAGCCGGTCCAGCAGCCTCTTCTGGTCCTCAGGCTGTACTCTGCCCGTGTGTCATTGACTGTAAATACAGCATAGTTGTAACGATTGAAAGTAGAAGTAAAGGGAGGTAAACATACAGTAGATTCTGGCAGTAAAGTTGCTTGATCATCTTCATCCTCCTCTTCCTCACTCATGATTGGCAGGTGTCACTGTAACTTCCCATTCTCATGTTCCTTCCTTCTTCCTCAGTTCATCCATCTCTCTAAAACGGCTCTCCTCTCTTCGTCTTCTTCAGCCTTCCTGCTGTGGGATCGCTCCAAAGTCCCAGCCCGTCTGCTTCCCGTGACCGAGGACCACGACAGGATGTACACGGTGCTGAAGACCTCTGGCCTGGATTACGTGGCCGTCATGCCGCCACACATCGCCGGTCAGTAGGAAGCCAGAGCTCCATCTCCAACCTGTCCTGAAAGACAAGCACACAGTAACACAGATTAATATACAATTAATACACAGTACCAAAGATTAATACACAATGACACAGTAACAGAACACTAGGTGGTCAGGTTGTTCTTCTCGTTCATGTGAACAAGACATCTCAGAGGAGGGAAATTCTTCAAGTTTGTCATTTGGAGTTTCAGGAAGCGCTGATTAGATTTTGGAGGTCAAAAGGTTAAGGTCATGGGACCTCACAAAACATAAGTCATACATGTCATATGCTGATGATGACAAACATCCACACAAATGTCTCAAAAGATAAAATGATAAGACATTTCGTTTCGCAAAGGTCAGAGGTCAACTTCTGAGCTTCGTCCCGTCGGTGAATTTCAGGAACATCTGGAGAGAATTTCTTCACATTTGGCACAAATATTAACTCAGACTCACAGGTCAACTCATTCGAGTTTGGAGGTCAAAGGTTACTGTGATATCACAAAGCATGCATCTGGTCATAAGTCTTACGCTGCTGATGACATCCTATTAGACATGAAGTGGTGACATTTTTCTACTCTTAATACATTTAATACAATTCATTTAAAGTCCCACTACATAGATGATGTGCTCTGATTGGCTGCTGGAGGAAAACAATCACAGGATGTTGATTCTCCTGTTATGCTAATATCATTTTATCATGGGTTCTTCCCTGCAGACGACCTCCCTCTGACAGAGCGCTACTCGGTGACGGAGAACGCGCTGAGAGGACGAGCCATCTCCAAACACGATTTGGGTCACCTCTTTGTCAAATGTCTGTCCACCACTGAGTGGGACAGCAAGACGGTGGGCGTGTGGGGAGAGTACAAGTGATACGGAGCAGAGCCACAAGAAAGCATCTATGCTAGCTGAAGCTACAGCTCCCTGAAGATTGTGTGATAAGTGCGGCTGCAGGCTGAGCGCCACAAAAATTAGGAAACCTAATAAAAACAGAGTTTCTTGCAGAAAATGTGTGTGAATTCTTAAACCGTAGAAAAAGCTCAACTGAAGCGTTATGTGTTCAGTGCTGAAGCTGATAGTTTAAGGTATAAAAAGCCGAGACCACGGGCGGTGCGTGTGTGTGTGCGTGTTAAAGATAAGCTGATTTCTGAATGAATTTTAAAGTACATGAAAGTCATTTATAATGAAATGTCAAAGGAAAACAAAGCTGCAAGTTGACACAGCAGATGTCCCTCAGAGGGGTCACCAGTCAGCTGAGCGCCATGTGAGGATGTTGTGCAACAACAAACACGTCAAGCTGCCCAACAGATCCAAAATGGAACCGGAAACCTTTGATTTCCAGCTTCAAAATAAGTGAACACCTGGAAGTGAGTGTGGAGTGAAGGCTGCATCTTCACCCTCTTGACACTCATTCCATAATGGACCTCTGAGAGTCCGATGAGGCCTCGCAGATGGGTGAATATCGACCATGAAGCCGCTAAGTTATTAGTATGATAGTTAGACCCTGGATCCATTTTCTGTCCATGTACTGCAGGATCCATATATTGTCTGTCTATATCCTCAATATACGCTGCTCAGTGGATCTGATGAGAACATTTGCCCGTATTACTGCTAGAATTTATCAGTTATGTATTCATTCCCACACTAATGCAAACCCAACATTGAAAAACAAAATTTAAAAAGTCAGCAACAAAACATGGGATATTACAATGAATGTAAGCGTCTTTCCACTGTCACGTAAGGCAGGGGCATGTCAGGCTTGGCTGTCACAGGCAGCGACCAGACTTTTTCCGTTGCTTTGCTCCATTTATTTCTTCCACACATAAGCAAAACCATGTGTGGCACCTCGGGTTCTGGCTGCTTAGTAGCCTATTGTTCAATACTGCTCCCACATGCAGAATTTTCAGCTGTGCCTCAGCTACGGTCAAAAAACGGTTTGCCCTGAAACCACGCACACCTGGCTCATTAACCTGGCGGAACAACTGAACTCCCACCAGATGTTGTCACGTGCCACTCACAGTACCAACCAGACATAAACACACATACAGATAAATGGCTGTCACAATAATAGAAGATAAAGAAAATGAAACACTAGAGGAAATATGCAAAGTATTTGGCATGCAATCCTGAAATATAATACTTCAAAAATAGATTCAAGTCAAACAGTACAAAAAAAAAATACAACTAAACCATTGTGATAAGTGATCATGAAACAAAAATTAAAGAAAAGGCATGACAATGATGATGATTATGAACACACTCCACTTACAAAACAGTAAACCAAAGGCAGGGTGAGGAGATAAACGTTTTTATATATTTCTCCCTGTGGAAATCTGCATGGAAACAAACATAAGGGGGATATGACATGGTGCATTTTGTAATACGAAAAACCAGTCCAGCATACCAGCTTTTATTTTGAACGTGACTAACGGAAGTTGTGTTGTGTTTTTTCCTCTCGCCGTCCAATGGCGAGCAGGAGGAGGAGTCGGCTGTGTTCCAGTCTGCGCTGGTTGGCTCGCTGCTGTTCGCTGCGTTGAAAATTGTGGTTGTGGATTTTAATTTGAAAATTTTGAAACTTTCTGACGTTGGACACCTGCGCCTGCGCATGACAGCTGCCGCTCTGCGCTCAGGTAAAGCTCGTCCTCGTCATCGTCATTACTGACGCGATGTGTTGACGTGTCCACGTGCATCGCATCTGCGCATGCTCAGTTTCCGGCGCAGTTCTGATGGTTCTCATCTCAGCATCTCAGCGCACTTCTACTGTAAACGGTGTGTTCGATGTAAACGAGGTAAAAACACACACACAGACTCTCTCTCTCTCTCTCTGTTCTCTCTCTCTCCTTTCTGTCTTCTCTCTCTCTCTCTCTCTCTCACACACACACACACACACACACACACACACACACACACACACACACACACACACTCTCTCTCTCTCTCACTCACTCACTCACACACTCACGCTAGTGTGTTAAAGCCTGTTCATGCGGCCGGAGTCCCGCCTCTCACGATGACGAAATCACCAGTAGAATCAGAATCAGAATCAGAATCAGCTTTATTGGCCAAGTGTGTGCATGCCAACAGGGAATTTGACTCCGGTTTTTCTCAGTTCTCTGTACAAACATAAACTCACTGACAAAAGGACAAAAAGGAAGTGAACAAGTGGCAAAAAATAACAAAAATAACACAGCATATACTAATATTAAATATATATAAAATATATAACACACAGTATAAACAATTCTACAAGTAAACACTACTATATAAACAGAAGGTGCAGCAGTTTGAGGTCGAGCACGGGTTGAATGTAGCGCAGTCTAACGGCATGGACATTGGAAGTGTAGTGCAGCGTCGCGTGAACAGGATTAGATGTTCCTGCACAGTGATGACTGAGTCTCTATGAGTGAGGAGAGTTCATCAGAGCAGCCTGAGGGAAGAAGCTGCCTCTGCGTCTGCTGGTTTTGGCGTGCGGCGCCCTGTAACGCCTTCCAGGGGGGAGGAGTTTAAACAGTCTGTGTCCTGGGTGGGAGGGGTCTGCAGATGTTACTTGCACGTTTCCTGGTCCTGGACAGGTGCAAGTCTTGGATAGATGGGAGGTTAGTCCCAATTATCCTCTCCGCAGACCTAATTGTCCGTTGCAGTCTGTGCTTGTCTTGTCTGGTGGCCGATCCAAACCAGACAGTGATGGAGGTGCACAGGACAGACTGGATGATGGAGGTGTAGAAGGTGATCAGCAGCTCCTGTGGCAGGTTAAACTTCCTGAGCTGTCTCAGAAAGTACAACCTCTGCTGAGCCTTCTTGCGGACAGAGTGTATGTGGGTGGACCACATAAATTGAGATTGTGGATCCCAGGGACCTGAAGGTGTCCGTGGTGGAAACAATGTTATTGAGGATAGTGGGGGGGGGGGGGGGGGGGGGGGTTCCTCCATG
>CAAKHG010016992.1:52327-67347 GCA_901007715.1 Dactylopterus volitans | reverse complement strand
AATTTACACCAAGCCAATGGGACATAGCGATGGTCAGGTAAATATTTGGATATGAGGGTGTGTTTGCATTTACCTGTGTGTGTGTGTGTGTGTGTGTGTGTGTGTGTGCGTGCGTGTATGCATTTGGGATGGGTGGGGGGCTGTAGACAGAGACCACGCCAACATACTTCAAACGAAGATGTGTGTTTGCTTGTGTGTGTGTGTGTGTGTGTGTGTGTGTGTGTGTGTGTGTGTGTGTGTGTCTAACATTAACATGACCATAATGTGGTCCACGTATTATTATTATTAGGGAAGTGGCTGCCAGTGTTCTGTGAGCGGTTGTAGACGCTGTCCTGCGCCCCCAGGCAGGCCCCGCCCCTTAAAGTGGCAGTCTGACATTTCAGTTGTTGTAAGAGGACAGAATTTACTTTCATCTCTGTGCATAATTGTCTCAATTACATATCTTGTTCATGCATAAACACATCAGATGGTTTGTTACATTGAGCCATCTGGGAAGTCAGTTCTGTGGGTGCCGGGGGGGTGAGGTCGGGGCGTGGGGGCGTCAGGCGCCTTTAGCGGCATCTCGACAGGTGACTCAATGAACCACCTGTCAGTCACCAGTCAGGAGAGAAGAAGCCACTTGTTCAATGAAAAACTTCTCAGGTCCGACAGCGTTGATGCTGAATCAAAAACTCTGCAATCGGAATCCCTCTTGGTGAAGGCTTTTCAACGAGCGGTCGCTCAAGTGAGCAGAAATTTATGGCGTTCATGAATGGCATGATCATCCTCACAAGTCATCATAAGTCAATGCTGATCCCACTCAAATGATGGAACTTCTCAAGTTATCGGAACTGCTGGTTATTTTGGTTTGGACTTGCACTATCAGACACGCTCATGAGCTGGACACGTTTTTGGCAACACAAGCGTTGCCTTCTGGTACATGTGGGTCCAGCCTGAGCAGGTCTGTAACAGAACCAGAGAAGGAGAATACAGCACTTTGATAAGCTGCTTTACCATCGACACATGAAAAGTGTTCTGGGGAAGAGGTGAGCATGATGTTGATTTAGAAAAGCATGATTTGCCATGACTGATTCATGGCGAAAAACAGAAAGAGCTCCATACTAAAAAGAAAGTAATAAGGACTACATCTCATGTGCATACGCATCTCATACTTTACTCCCCTGTAGACCTCGATCGTTGTCCAAGAACAATTAAAACACATCAATGTTTCATCGCATCCTTCATTATCGTCAATGTGGACTTTTGATCTTCCTGCCATCATCAGGAAACTGCTGAACCCATTTTAATGATTTGTACATGCGGCCACTTATAGGGAAGTCGGTCAGTTTTAAGTTGGTAAAAGTCCATGACCAACAATCAGTATCACTTGTTTTGCTTCATGGATGCAGCCATGAGAGACTGAAGAGCAGAAGCTGTTTGGCTGACAAATGATCTCAGAGAAGTAGAAGCATCACTGCCTTCCACAAAACATTCTCATTTGGGGCTTTCGATTTTAACACCAGTGAGTCAATCAGTCAATCAGTTTGAGCTGATTTACTTAATAATGCGGTGGATGAAGACTTAATATAGTGGGATCAGACATTTGTTTCTTTCTCATCTGCACCTTCAGTTGATATTTGCATCGGAGGCAAATGAGCGCGGCGGCGCATCGCTGCATCGCCGCTGCACGCTTCAGCCGCATGTCTGCAGCAGCAGCGTGCAGCAGGAACCAGCTCCACCTCTGGGTGCAATGCTGCTGCCGCTGTGTCCGTTTGAATGTGTACTAATCAAACGGACACATTTTGAAACGTGACACCTCGAGTCACAGAAATGAAATAGTAGTACGATATGCAGTACAATTGTTGTTCTTCTGTGCAGCGTGTTTAATAGAGAGTGCACATCATTTCCCACTGTCATGCATTTTGAAATCCAAATCCTCTGGTGATGAGTCAAACTCCAATTCTGCTCCTTCAAAAGACTTCCCCTGTATTTTCCTATGCAAATAGCATGGCCCCCAGTGAGCGGATGAGGCACCAGCCACCAGAGACAAGGCTGCTCTGTCGTGCCTCCCCAACCTTTTTTGTTCAGGTCCAACCAAGATGCAAAACTGGCCTCAGCAGCAGACGTTGCTGAGACAACACACACCTTTTGTCCATGATGGTTTGTACAAGCAAACTACCAGCCACTGACTTCGTGCTCAAAAGCAAATGGCAAAAGCTAATGTATTTTCAAAAGTTTGGGAAATAAATATAGATAAATATTTTATCAGGATTTTTGAGGAAGTTGTTGACCGAGTGGACCCTGCATTATTAGAAATCTTAAGTTAAAAACGATTTCACATTTGCACTAAAAATGTGCTTTTATCGGTAGGAGGCTTTCTTTTTGATTTTTAATCTTTTAATCTGCTGAACTGTGATTACATTTATAACGCTGCTAAAGATGATGCCGATTATTCTTTTTCTGGGGTTTTTAAATGTGTTTTTGTAGAGCAAATAAAACCACCTTTTGTGGTCTAAGTCTAAGAGTGTTGCTGAGTAACAGCAGCTTCTGTGACTGTGCCACCTTTAACTCCACTGAAGTGTCAGCAGAGCGAGAGAAGCGGCACCGTTGTAACATTAACAAAGAACGCAACATAACGAGTGGAAATATATTTTAACATGAGGTGAAAAACAGCTGCTTCTACTGTTTAACATTTGCAGGTCTGGTTCATCTCCTAAACCATCTGGACCATCATGACCCTGATCCACAGCAGTTGTGTGTTAAAATACATAGTGCTTTTTTTTTAATGCATTTGTAGATGATTTTGTGGTTCACTGACTTCTTGAAAAAATAAAATACTGAGCCTGATCCTGGAAACAAGAGTGAGGAGAGTCTCAGCTGCAGAATTATCCCCTCCAGGGTCACGGGGACAGCAACCGAGTAGAAAAAAAACCCCTCAAAAAAACACTGATAAAAGCAGGAAATTGAACCTGTTCTAAAACAACAATGACAAAGACTCTGAGTGGAAGCGTAACATAAACTGACTGAGTGAGTGAAGGCAGGAAATATCTGATCTCTCCCTTTTACTTTTCCTCCTCAATCACTGTCCTCATACGGAGAATTCCACATTAGCTTTTAATGCCACAGGACACGGTTTATGACTCAGTGAGGCAGCGTGGGATTGTGGGAGTCATCTTTGTTGTTAACAATCAGCTGATGCACAGCAATCAAAGTCATGTATTAAAGTTTTACTTGCTCCAATGGATGACATGCGGCTCTGCAAACGCAACGCTTACATGCTGATTCACCGTGAGATGAGTTTATTAGCTGAGTTACGCAGTGGCCGTCCAGAGCTTTCATCCACCATCGAAACAATCAGAATGACGACCTGAACGTGTTGAACATTATAATCTCACTGTGAGCATCAGCTTGGTGGCATGATCAGAGTGGCTCGTTACAGTTAAATAGCTCAAATGATATTTAAATATTGTTTCAGTTAATAATTTCTGTTCTGATTTCTTAGTTCCTGTTTTGTAAAATAACCATGTAGTTTGATATTTCCGTGCGTTTGATCGCAGCTGGAAACTTAGAAGATTCGCCCTGCAGAAAATTCCTGTTGAATGCTGAGAGCTGGACGGAATTGTTGAATGCTGAATAATTGCTGAAAAAATGCCAAAAATAGTGTCCTTCAACAACTTTGATGACATTAACACAGGAATGCCACTATGATATCATGGCAAGAAAAACAAAAAAACAAAACTAAACTAAAAAAGCCTAATTTTTGGAGAAGTTTAAAACCATAAAACCATAAAAGATCGAAACATCACAACAGAATTTTAATGGTTAAAAGTCTTGAGAATAGTTTCAATTTTTAAAGGAGTGTTTTATGTTAAAGTGTGTTGAAGCAGCTGAATTTCAAAGTAGAGAGTCTCTCCATTTATGTACACTGTAATTAAATTTCAATTCTTGTGAAAAAAGCTTAACATTAGTTTTGTAAAAGGTAGGAAAAAACTGAAAGAGTCCCATCATGAGCTTTTGAAAGCGGAACATTTTACTGGTGGAATGTTGTCCTGTGGCAAAAAGTACATGGAAAAGGAAATAGTGTGAATGTCTCGGTGTTCACGCAAGTACACAACAAAAATATGAGTTCATTTTAATGCAGAAATTGCATATATTGTACGTTAGATTTGTATCAGGGGGGTCACCACATGTTCTACAGGTGCCATTAAGACCTAATTAACCCGTCTCCCTTCTAGTTTACCCATCTGCTTTAGAGGGTCCCTCCACATATGGACGCCATTCTCCTGAAGGAAATGTAATGACCACCTTCTTAACAAATCCACAGCAACAGGGGCACTCTGGGCCAAGACAACAGCAGGTCGACTACAATGAGGCAGGATGGAGGAGGGGGCTGCAGGCTGGGCAGACCACTGAAGTGTTAAGTAGAAACACAAAGGTGAGGCTGGTCTGCAGGGAGTTAAAGGAGAGCCAAGCATCTAGAAATGGGTGGTTGCCCCATCCACACCGTGGAGCAGATAAAAACAATCTGCTGTAGCTGGAAAACAAACCAAAACATTATGGTTGATATAGTGAGTGGGGCGGGAAGGGGCGGGTGGGGGGGGGGGGCATTCAGGCTAAAATGAGGCTATGCTCACACACCCAGCGAGCTGAGGCAAGGCGGGCTGAGGTTGCATCAGTGGGAATCTCATCATAACAACCTGATACCTTCATTGAGTCTGGGAGGATGGAGGGAGGAGAAAAACAAGGCGCCCGCTGGCTTCGCCTGATAATCTGTCAACCTTCCATTTGTTTGCTGCACCTGTGATGTCGCCTATAAAACTCTGACGTGGAACCCGAGTCCCATCAATCATTAACTGCCACTGACAAAGATCATTCATATCAACAGTTTTCTATTGAACACAGATTATTTTCAGGCAAATTACCCGGCAGTCTTGCAGCCTTTGTGGATGCGTGCGTCCCCTCGGCTGTTTGCTGTTGTAATGTGAATTAATGAAGGGGAGAACCTTCGCAGATACAGTCAATGGATCATGTTCATGTTTCAGGTGAAAAAAAATAGCAGATGCATGTTTTCCACTTTCCGCAGTCGACATCTGCTAATCCACGTTTAAACCTGCAGTATCTCATGTCTGGTGCACTGCTTGTTCTTAGCTGCCGTGTGGTGCTGCTGGGATCCATGGCCCAGCTGTGGCAAACAGGAGCGGCCCACCCAGGCGCCGTCATTGCAGATGAAGGTGACCCGGATTTGTCCCACCGCATTTTTGCCATCTGAGATGAGCCTGCTGACTCATTGAACTGAATGGGAAGCAGGTCCAGCAGAAACGTCCTCCAGCATCGCAGCAGATATTATACACAACCATTTTTGCTTCTCTATTGATCAGTGAAAAGAGTATTATCAAGTTCTCCTGGTAACAAATCAGCTGTTTCATGGGTCAGGGATGACCATCATAGCATGTTTGGGCTCCGGTTTACACAACAACACAAACAGAACGACAATCTAAAGCCACCATCCGCAGGACAACTTCAACCTCAGGTTCTGGTTAAGTTCAGGCACAAATGAGGGAAAGTTTTAAAATTAAACTACTTTTTTTTTTTAAATTACTACTTTGTTACAGAGCTGACAAACCAGATTTTTTGTTCATCATTTCATCATTATTATGAAGTAAGCGATTCTGGCTGGGTGGGCCTGGATTCCATTAGGCTGCTGGTCCGCTTTCTGGCTAACCGTTTTAGCCACCAGGAAACAGGAAAACTATTCCCACCCTCCAGCCTGACGTCCATCCTCTGCGGCTGTGATTTCTCACCACCTCCGTCATAAGGGTTACTGCCACTAGAGGGCCTTTTCACGTTTTTTTGGGGGGGCGTTTGCTGCAACTGCTGATGCTGTCGATGCTCTTGGAATGCAGTGTGGGAATAGCACAGGTGACCTGATCAAACTGGTTAAAAATGTACCTTTAATCTGACGCCGCCAACTTTCACCAGGTAACATAATAAAGGGTTGGAGTAAGACATGTTTAATCGTGTTGTAGAGATCACTTACAATGAGGTGGAGAGGACAATGTTCGGTCATTGTGGCTGTAATTGTGGTTGGTCTGGTGCTTTTCACGACACCTGCCAGACAGCTGAGACCACGGTATTCTGAGACACCGTGGCAGCACTGCTCCCTCCCTCCCTTCATCCAACCAACCAATTAACCAACAAACCCAGTTTTCTTGGCACAAACTCCATCAACAAATCCTCAGCAACTCTTCAGCTGCAGGTGATCTTTGGTTTGGATATGAACGCGAAGCAGCCAAAGCAGCACAACTTGTTGATGGAAAAACAGGTGTTTAGTGACAGTGCAAACAAAGCCGCCTCATCTCGACTCCATGGTTCCTTTTCCTGCTCCAGGGTACTCGACGCGTTAAACCTCATAAGAAGCTGTGGAAAAGTCCAGGAATCATGTGGTTTTTTTCCACTTTAACACCTGAACCTGATCTCAATAGGAGGTTCAGTCGATCATAACTAGCAAAGACAGATGAGATGTCACTTTGACAGTTCTATAAATGATCAAAAATATCACCGAAGGAGGAAACAGTGGCATCCATTTTTTTTTCTTTTAATTTCATTATACTTCAATGACTAAGTTATTATAGTCTCTGCATTTTGACCCATCTGGGTTACACTGAGAGGTGTCCCTAATATTTTGGTCGGCCCACTAATGTATAAGGATAAAATACTAGGGACGCCTCTCAGTGTAACCCAGTACAGTTCAACAGCATCACAAATTACAGTCCCCATGACAACCATTCAAACATGTCCACACCTCAATCAGTCAAAAAGATTCAATCAAAATTCAACATAAAACCCCTCCTGAGGGAAGAATCTAGAATCTAGAATAGAATATTGCAGGGCTGTTGTGTTATATTCTACGGTGAACATACTGTTATGGGTGATCGGTGTTGATGCCTCAGCATTTATACAATGAATTTTTACTGTAAAACTCCACGGATGATGCAGCACAGTGAAGCTCTAACTGCTGGAACTAAAACCGGGTCTCAGGTGTGAGACCCGAGTGTCGCCTCTGTTCTCTACTGTTTGACCTGACATGACGTCTAACCCTGCTCCTGAGTCGACATGCTCTCTTCTCGTGTAGCGCCAACTCTTGACAGGCTGGAAACATGCAAATTCACCAGTGATTCAGCTGTTGAACTGCTGATGTGAATAAGTGAACGCTGATTCGTGTGACACATGCTGCTGGGTCGGAGGAGCGGCCTCAAACAGCACGCAGAGCCGCTATGTTGGCGATGGCGCCCCCTTGAGGACCCATCACAGGGAAGCAAACCTGTTGACTTAGCCAGTAAGGAGAAACAGCTGGATATAAATCAGTGAATAACTTTATTTTTGCGGTGAAATGTATGCAACAAGAATGAACTGAACTGAATATTCACACTGCTGTGAGATTTTCACCAGTGAGGTTTTTGCTTTGAGCCAAGACTTTGCCACGTGGACACTAGATGGCGATCTGGTCTCATCTCAACTGCCCTACAAGCCTCTGCCATACTGAAAAACCTGGGGTGGACACAATAATAGGAACAGTTCACCTGCAAACACTGTTTTTGCCAAATGAAAGAAAATGAGGTTTTTGAGTTGAGCTTGAGTCGAGTTGACGTTCATCATCATAGAACTGATCTAATTTGTGTTTGGCTGCATACACCTGCCAGGAAAAATACAAAAGATCTTAAAGTGGACAGAAAGCAGAAAATGCACATTTTATATAAATGTGTAAAACTAATGCCAATAATAAGCAGCTCTAAAAATGAAATGAATTTGTTGCAGCTTAACATTTGAGCATTGTAGGTATAGATGAAAAGCATGAGGACAATGTTACAGCATGGCGGGCGTTCCTCCCCGGAGACGACGTCACTGTTAAAATGCTGAGTCATGTGCCAAAGCCACCTGAGCCGTGAGACCATTAAGAACGAGAAATGGCTCTGAGCGGCGTTTCACTGGAGACGCCAGCCAGTGGCAACAGGTTCCAGCAAATGCCACCCGCAAGCCTGCGAGCCTCAACTCAGGAGAATCTCCAATGTGAAATAAGTGCTTTAATGTTACTCAAGCTTAAAAACAAAACAAAACAAAAATTATTTTCTTCCAAACTTGACTTAAAGCTGTCAAATAATAATAATAAAAAATCAGTAAATAATCACGTCAATTTCTAAGTTACACTTGAAGGTAATGTCAGAAAATTGGCCTGTTGGCATTTTTTTAAAAGAAGGTGCTGGTTTATGAAATATAAAAAAGTTTCAGGAAAGGATGGATGGTGGAATTAAATTTAATAAAAAAAACACTTTTATAGTCAAATATTGAGGCCACAGCATCTTAAACATGGTGTCATTCAGTCCTTAACTAATTAACAAGAGTATTCAGTAGGGATGGGAATTTCAGCTCTTTTCAAAGAGCAGGTTCTTTTGGCTCGGCTCACTTGATAGAGCCCGCTCTTTTGGCTCCCAAGCGCCTCCTCAGATATTTTGTTGCTTAAATTAATTTATTACCAAATTATGTGCTAAGAAAAATGACTAATGTACAAAATACCAAATATTTATTTATACTGTAAGGATTTTTGTTTCTTTTTTGAAACAGTTCCAAGAAGTGTCTGGACACAACACCAGGTCTCATATGCAGAATTTTATCATAGAGAAAATTCCCAGCAGGGGGCGCTCTCTCTGTACGACACACACAGGCTGATACAAAATGAGAAGAGCCCCAAGTATTGTGTTGGAGTTCACCATACCCACTTTGGTTCACTCAATGACATCTTCTTCAAAGACATCTTAATTAGACTCCATGAGATCACACAATCTCATACAGTGTCTCAATGACACTATACACTGGCTCAATGATCTCATACAATAGACTCAACAATATCACATAGTCACGTACACGGTGTCCTAATGACATTGTACAGCAGCATGCCTCAACAGTGCCTCAGCTTTGAGGGAGTGATCCTGTTTCTCCTTTCAGTGTTTGCGCAGCTCTGTCGCTCCCTGTCTCTCCCTCTCTCCTGCTCTGTCTCACTGCGCTGCACGCGCCCCTCCTCTCCCTCTCCTGCTCAGCAACCTGACCAATCACGTGCAGCTTTCGCAGAAAAAAAAACAACCTATTAGCTCCTTGAAAAAAAAAAAAAAACTGCTCCCAATCAGGAGCCGGCTCCGGGCGTTCGGCTCTAAGAGCAGGTTCGTTCAGGACCAACCATCACTAGTATTCAGTCATCAGTGGAGGGGAAATGTCTGTCTGCGAAGAAATACTATCAAGAATGAAATAAAACACCCTTCAAGTAAAACAGAGACATTTAGCTTCAATAAAATAAGACCTGACCCCACCAGCATCAGCTGTGCAATAAGTTCCAAGCCCGAATGTCTCAAGGTTGTTTTGTATTTCTGATAAAAAAAATTTCGGGTGTTGTATTCACAACAGCGCGACTATCAAGCTTTTGAAAAGAGTCTTTCTATGAGGAACTGAATTAATCAGCCATTAAACGCCCCTTTGCTCTCTTCATCCCACGAAGCCTGGGCCACACTGCTCTCAGCAGGGGCTCACTGGTTCCTTTTACTCCACGCTAGCAAGTGGTGGCTCACATTAGCAAGTGTTGGCTAATGTTAGCAAGTGTTGGCGAATGTTAGCAAGTGTTAGCTAACATTAACAAGGTTAGCAAGAGTTTGCTAATGTGAACATATGATAGCTAAAATTAACAAGGTTAGCAAGGGTTGGCCAATGTGTACACATGATAGCTTACGTTAGCAGGTGTTGGCTAATGTTAGCAAGCCAAGGGTTGGTGTTGCTAGTGATAATAACCACGCTCCCATTAAAGGCCAATAAAATGTGTACCATGTTTTTTTTTTTTGTTAAATAGTTTGAGAAATTCATATAACTGAGATGGATACGACTGACGGCCAAACTGACCCTTTCTCATGTGGTTCTTCCTGCAGGTAGCTGAGCCTGCATGTTTTTCCTCCCATATTTGTTTTTATGGCCCATTCTTTGTCTGAGCGTTCACCCAAGACCCAGTTTGCCATTGGAGACCCTTCCAGGGGCTGCTGCCCCCGACAACATAGCTCCTGGGATCATTAGGACACAGAAACCCCTCCATCACCGTAAGGTGATGCTCCACAGAGGGGACAAATGGTTCTGTTTTATGTTAAAACTCAAAGAAATTCAACTGTGACTGAGAAAATGACAGGTTAGTGGACACCACTTTTAAATGAAAATCATCTCCAGCATGGTGACTGCAGTATTATGATGGAGAGGCATGAAAGCTACAATTAAAGTTTTTTTGTTTGTTTTTTTTTAATAAATCCTGCAGACCAGGTTCTTAGAAAACAGTTCCATATTTATTGCAAAATATTTTTGTACAGATTAAAACTGAAAAAAACATCAACAGAGGATGGACAGTAAGGCCAACATCCGAACTCTGAGAGCTGAGCTGTACTAACACCAGTGGTAACGTCTGCTGCTTCATAATTGTGTTTTTATACAGAAATGGTTTCCTGCCCTCACAGCTTCCTCCTCCCGGGGAGAAAAAGAAATCCAAGTCAAACACCTCCCCCGTTTTGTTTTTGTCTAAAACATTATTGCCTTTGCCTATAAACCCATCAACTTAAAACACCGACAGACACAAAGCTTCAAATAAGAGAAACCTGCCCATGATAGATGTCTCACCGAATACAAATATATACAAGTCTGGTAAAAAGCTCCGGACAACACAGGACTGGTAACACTGGAGACAAGTGTCGCGTCACCTCTGAGCAGGTGAACGCCTGTAATGGATGTGCCGAGGTAACATGTCTGATTTTGAACTAGACAACAATATTTGCAGTATCCAACAGCTTCGAAATTTTAGTTTTAGTAACTGAAGTGTGGTTCGCGGGGTCTGGCGTGGCGTGTCTGGATGAATTCCCATGTGTCCTCATGCAATTTGGCACTGATGTAAAAGTTCTTCCACCTCCAGGTAAACACGTCTTTCCAGCTTTTCCTCCTCAAAAAAACAAACAAACAAACAAAAAACCCCGCCACATAAAAAAGGCAGAGTGAGACAGGATCGTGCCCCCCCCCTCCCCGACATTCAAACGTACTTTTAACATTGGCTATCCCAACATTTGGGAAGACGAATAAAAATCCCCTCCCATCTTTGAAAGTGAATAGTAGAAAATGAACATTAAATAAAGATGAAAACAGATGTGATTACTTTTCTCATATGCATAAGCCCTTCTTCAAGAAAACACACCAAAGACATTAAAATAAAAATGATTTACAATCCAGAACTCCAGGGAAGAAAAAGGGGATGATGACGGGGAACCAGAGATGTAACGTGTCACGTTTTTGCCCTTCTGATTCTATATATTACATCTGTTGGATAAATCATAAAACAAAAGTCCGCTCCTATGAGCCATGACCCCGGTGCTGTTCTCTCAGCCGTACACGGTAAACACAGATGATGCTTGGATGCTGCTGTTTTTTTAAGAAGAAAATGTCAGTTTTGCTGCAGAAAAGTCCTGTGCAATTATGTTCAGAAACATTCATTTTACCAATGAGAATGAGCTTCTGGGGTCCTGTAGTCACTACGCACGACATCATGACTGGATACCTGTGACTCTAACGGAGATCACAAGTGCTTTCAATGATCTGATACCCTGAGTAGAGGTCGAAGGTTTTGAGGGTGAACCTCAGTGAAGCAAACACACACTGTTAAGTAACACCAGCTTTCACTCATAAATAAAACTTATCGGTACATTACAAACCAAAAATGTAACCAGAGAGAAATAAAACGACGACGACACATCACCCGTGACGACACAGTCATTTTTCAGCTTTACAATATGCATATGTTCATGCATATATAGTGTGTTTGTCCCCTTGCATACAGGCCAGTGGTTGGGGACTATGAAAGGAGCCTTTATTATAGCAGCTCCCTCTGCAGATTAACACTGATTATTAATAAGATTGATACAAACGAGAGCAAACCTAATTCACACGGCAGGCCTATGGGTAAGAGGACGGGGTGGAGGAGGGCTCTGCTCTGTGCAGCCTTGTAAACAGAGATGGTGATGATGGGTAACAGACATCCACTGAAAGCAGTGGGGGCGAGTGCTTTTTTGCTCACAGCTCAGCAAGCAGACGGCAAAGAGGTGGAATCGCCTCAATACTGGCTTCCTGTTGGGTTGGGCGGAACGTCGGCACGGTGACTGAAGTGGTGCTGCCCATGGACTCGAAGACCATAGCAGCCATGGGCCGAGTGTGTGTCAGGGCAGGGGGGGGGGGGCAGACACCTGTTTAAAGACCCAGCGACCTACAGTATGACACTCCGAACCCTCCACCTCCCCCACATCTCTCTCCAGCCTGCTTCCACATCCTCTTTGGGTCGTAACGAGCTGACGGTGGTGGAGCTCAGACGAATAACTGGATGCGCTCGCGGATGGTCTGCCGGCAGATGGGGCAGGTCTTCAGTGCAGCGCTGCAGTCAATGCAGGAGGCGTGTCCACATTGGAAGACCAGCTTGATGTGGTTGTCGATGCAGATGGGGCAGGTGATCCGCTCCTCCATCTGGCGGTAGCGAGACTGGAGCTGCTCCAGCAGGTTGTGCTGCTCAGAGTTCTCGGTACCCGGGCTGCAGTCCACCTCCGTTTGGTCTGAGGAGAAGGAGGTCGTCAATGTGAACTCATGAGTATTAACAGAATATCTGAGGGAGACAACTGAGGGGCATCTCCAGTCAAAGAAAGGAAAGACCATGGAGACACAAGTGAGGAGGCAAATCGAGGAAGACAGAGGAGGCGATGAAGATAACGGGGGGATGTAGACAGAATAATGCTGAATGTACAGAGACCAGAGGATTTGATGAAGAGATGAAAGCATAAATAATAAAGCAATCATAGAATCAACCCATTAGAATTCAGTGTGACTCAGCTGTTTAAATTTTCTGGAGGGTTCCTTAAACAGCTTCACACTTGACTTTAACCTACCAAGTCCTTCAAGGACACTTGCTGACCATCCCAGTTGGGTCATGTGTGAATTTAGGTTCCTTGGACCTCATTTCCAAAATGGTGATGTAGCTGGTCAGCAGGGACTCGTTTCTAAAGCCTTCATTTGTCACTAAAGGTGAGTTTCAACCAATTTAGTAGTTCTAATGCTTTAATAGCAGCTCCTATATCACATGAAACTTCTTCTGACCGCTTTTCTGGGACAAACAGGAAAATGCGGTGGTGACATATGTCCCATTGGCCTGTTAACCTCAAACAGCAGAAAGCAGAAAAGTCAGTGTGACATACTTGTCACAATATGAAAATAACAACAAGCTGCTCAGTTGTCTGCTGTGGATCCCACATCATTTTTGAACGGAGAGAAATGGGTTCTTATGGATTTGGTCTTCAAAAAATCTTTTCCCAGAAATGAGTTCTTGAAAAAGTCCAGTCATCCTTTAATCAGGGTCATCTTAGATTCCGACCAACTGCTATTTCAGAACTGACGTGTTGCTTCGGTTTGAATGCTCGTCAAGGCCGCAACAAACAAACAAATCAAAGCATCTCTAGTGTGTGTTTCATTCTTTGACCTCTCATTTTTCATTCATTCATTCACTTATTCAATGACGATGGCGCAATGATAAATCAAATGCGACAGGCCCCTCCCCAGGCCTAGCTCCGGGTTGGGGCCCCGATAACCCTCAGGGCACACTGGTCCTTGGATGTTTTTCCTCCCATATTTGTCTTTATGGCCCATTCTTTGTCTGACCCTTTACCCAAGACCGGTTTGCCATGGGAGACCCTACCAGGGGCTGCTGCCCCCAACAACATAGCTCCTGGGATCATTAGGACACTCAGACCCCTCCACCATCAAAGGTGGTGCTCCACGGAGGGGTATATAAATCAATAAATCAGTGACTTTTGAGAGAAGTACCTAGAAACTTTAACTCATTACATATTTTCAGTTACTTGCCCGATGGAAGTGTCATAGCTATTATAATATTCGATACATGCTGCTTCGTAACATGCAGCATTTGTCATGTTTCCGCACAAGCAACGCCCAACTCATATGTGTTTGTGTGTTTGTCTGGATCTGCGTGAACGTCTCGCTGAGTTTCATTCGGTGATGAGCTCATGTAGCATCACAACAGCTTGTCCAGGCGCTCTGACATCGGAAACCCAACAGTACATGAATATTAAGCTATTTCAAATGCAAATGAGCTGATAAGAGTATTGTAGAAGTATTGGATTGATAAGCAGAATTGCTAAGAATTGTAGTACCATTTAAATCATAGTGATGATTTCAGCGTGCATTTTCAGTACTGTTTTAGATACTGTTATAATACTGATGACCATGATAATTTTGGTCACTGTAACTGGAATATGAAATGTCTGCAGCATTTCTTTTCCATTTGAAGTTACATAAAGATTGCTCCATTCAAAACGTAACAATCCACAAATAAAATCTAATGCAAAAGTTACCACTGGCCTCTTTGTAAGGATTCCAAACATACTAGACACATGGTCATTTCTGTCAGTCTGTATACATTGTGTTGAAAATGCCTACTTGTGTGCTAACCTTCCTATCAACACACCCCAGAGGATACGAACAAGGAACAGAGGATCATCTTTACCTTGCCGGATTTTCTTGGTAATTGTGACTTGGCATTTGATGCACTTCTTCATTCGATGAGCACATTCTGTTGAAACAAGGACCCAGTCAGTAAGACCACAGACCAGGGATGCAGAGAAGGACAAACACCTGCTGGCCTTTACAGAGAACACTGAGAGCATGGCATCACACATCACCATGACTAGTCACTTCCCAAAGCCTACAACTGCATTCCAAACCAACTACTTACTGAGCACTCACACTAACTGTGATGTCAAACTGAGTATGGAGTGTGTTTAAGCTGCACAGTGAATTAATTTTGTGCATGAGAGAAATTTGATTAGGTGGGTGGCCATGGAAGCAGACGGTACAGTTTGTTTTCGGAGATTATATCTGGCTAACAAAGAAAAAGTAACACACTTCCTGCTGTTTCCAAGACA
>CAAKHG010016992.1:0-21767 GCA_901007715.1 Dactylopterus volitans | reverse complement strand
AATCAGAACAGACCAGAACACTAGAAGCTGGGTCATAATTCTCAGCTCATGAAAGAGGCACATAACACCAGAGGGGACACTGAGGGAAGAAAAGAAGACAGAGAATTGAGATTTTTAGCTGCTACTGGTCAATCATTCAGTAACTGGCTGTTAGCAACTGCGGTTATGAAGGGAAATCATTCCTCTCTTGTTTCGAAGTCTGTTTTCTCACTTCCAACAATGTTACAATAGTGCGGCTTCTCCCTCCACCAACATGGCAGACAGACTCGGAGGTTTTACATGACTAAATAAAATCACAATCTGTCGATCTGTTTTTGTCATTGTTTTCTGATACGACCAAGAGAAGTCAGACATTTCCAAAAGCATTCATTTGCACATAATAAAAATATACTTTTCATTAATCCTGACACAATGAAATTGTGTATTGTTAAAAACAAAGTTAGTAATGAAGTAAACTGATAACGATAAGATCAATCAAACTGAAGAGACTAACAAGTCATGATGATTTCTACCATGTGGGACACGCAGGCGGAATCACAAAATTGTAAAGTGAAAACGGAATCAACTGTGAATCATGGAGTGCTGCAGAACTGACTGTGATTTGAACAAAATTCATTTTTTTCTTTGCATGGGACAACAATGCCAAAGCAGCCAACAACCCAAATAACCACCATGAGTCAGGCCATAAGCTCTTCTGCAAATTCTGTCCACAAACTGTTGATTAGACTCATAAAACCACACATGTTGACCACTTAGTATGTTAAGGACAATGAAAGAACAAGAATAAATGCCATGTTACCAGGCGCGCACACCCACGAGAATCACACACACACACACACACACACACGCACACACACACACAATCATGTTCACTGGACTCATGCGGTGGAGTCACGAATCAAATGAGTGCTTAACTCAGGTTTTTGCATGTTGGCGGCCGCATTGCTGATTCTTTTTTTGAAACATTTTTATGGTTTAAAAGCACTTTATGTGTGAAATGGAACAGTTTGTTTACTGTCATGTGTTTAAGGCTTGAAGCACTTTATAAAAATAGTGCAATGTTTTTTTTCATCAATAAATTTACTGCTATATCTAATTAGATTGACATTTTTAACTCGCATTAGATACTTTTTGCTGACAAAATTTGCATGAAAATAAAAAAACGGAATTTGGGAAAAATAAAACAGACTCACAAGGGCTCTATGCAGCATTCATTAGACAGCAGGCAAAACAAGAGGAGCTGTGTTGGGCTTGGACCAGGCTAAACTATAAAAGAAATCTGGGTCATTCATATCACCTCGTTAAAAAGAAGAACAGGCCATCCAGCTGACATTCAGACATGGCTTGGGGCCATTTGGAGCTTCACTGGGAACTGATGCAGAAGAGTGGCTTCTGAAGGGAGAACTCATGACAGTAAATCTGGATACATGGGACACTTGGAGTCGGCTCACTAAGCGTTTCTCCAAAGCGAGGCCATGTGTGGTGAATTCTGTCATCCTTGTGATAACATCACTGTATCTTAAAGTCAATGCTGCAGACTTTTTCTTCTGTCCACTGCTAGAGCACTTGCCACTCTTCCTTATCTTATTTATTCCAAGTTAACATCTTTTAAATAAACGCTGTCAATAGATTTAGATGCCAAAAACACAACATGATTTCTAGGAAGCAGTAGTGGATTGTCATAAAGAAACAGCCTGTGGAAGTAGCTTACTTCTATTTTCTGTGGGCTGGAAGGGTCTGTGAATGACGGGAGTACTGTAAGATGTGACCGCAAAGAAGATGGCTTTTTGGCTGAGTGTTTTGGTTTTTAATATTTGTAAAAGCAGAAGCAATGAATCTTCCTTTTATTCCCCTTGTAGCTCTTTCAAAAGTTAAAATATAGTAAATAAAGCAAATAGCTGTGTTTACTTTTGTGACCAAAGGTCCCACCCAGGTTATTTGACCTGTGCCAACTTTCAGCTGGGAGCTGGATGTTTACTCTGTGGGACACCAAATTACTGAAGGTATCTTCAACACAACACTGAAATGACTGGGGACATCACTGGAACACACTTTACAGAATCATTCCAAGCATTATGGTCTGATGTCTGAGGATGGACACGCTGTGCTGTTACTATCAAAGCCAAGCTTGCACTGTATGCTTGTGTAACAGAAACCAATCAGAGGGAAACACACTCTAGGAGTCTGACCTCCTGGGAGCTGAGCTGGATTTAAACAAATTAATGAAGTTGCTCAAAAAAAAAATGAAGCTGACAAAATCATAATTAGAATTTAAACTCCAGTGTGGTACTTACGGCTGGGAGTGTGCCGTCTCGTAGCGTTCAAAAGCGTGACTCAGGTCGTGCTTGTTGTTCATGTAACACTGGGTACACAGGTCATAGTCAAAGCACACCTTGCACTTCCATCGCATTCCCATGATGCCATGCTTCTTGCAGCTGTCACAGATGATGTTGGAGTGACGCACCCCTGTAGGAAAAGCATAGGTGATTGAAGGTAGAACTGTCATGAGGTGTATAGTAAGATGTTGATGCAGCCCCACCATGTATCACTGGAGACCCTCACCCCCTGAGCTGAGCTTCTTATCACTTCTCCTCTCCTTCTTCTGCTTCATTAATTGTAGTCTGAGCTTCTGAGGCAGAAAAATGGTGCTTTCATTGGAGCAAAATGCTAATGAGCCCTGAATTAATGTGTCCACAAGATAGTGAGACCACTGATGGTCTGTATTCTCTTACTTGCTAATAAGAGATGGAAATGAAGTCTTTTTATTTAATTATTTTTTGATACTTATGACCAAAAACCAAAATTCGATTGAAAAGCAAACGAGATTCACCAACCACAGTCGTAGTAGAGTAGACTTTGGATTGTATTAAATGTAGTAAGCGCGTCACTTACTACATCAGTTTATCCTATTAGACATTTGTCTAAAATGTTGTAATCAGTGTTCTACTCATGACCAAATACATTGTTTGAGATGTCACAACGACCTTGACCTTTGACCAGTGAGCACCAAAATTGCTTCTATCATTTTATCCTTTTAGCCATTTGTGATGACATTTGTCACAATCAGTGTACAACACTGAGTTACGCAGACTACGAACGGACAGAGGAGCAGAGTGACGTACAAACCTGCGAACGAATAAACGGACAACTTGATAACACAAAGCCTCTGGCTTCATCGGCTATCATCGTCGTGGACGCATAAAATTAAAACTGATCCCTAATAGTATTTGACTTGTATGAGATTTTAAAGCTGGTAAAAGCTGACATTTTGATGACCTCAGGTCAGATTAAGGTGACATTGTCAGTGATGTTGCAACAGGAGCCGACGTGTTGATCTGGGTGTTTTATTTTCGAAAGCATGCAGGCACCAGCAAACTAAGATCTTCTTTGACTGCTTACCAATTTGAGCGTTATCATACAGCAGTAAGTCGAAGGCACCCTGGTAGCCAGTGCGGTAGTTGGTCCGCGTGCCACTGTCCCACTGCACCACCACCGTCTTGTCCGGCGTGGTGGTGCTGCCCTGCCGCCCGATCTCCACCACAGTCCCCACGTGACCCTCGCCGTCATCCTGGTTCCCCCATTTCCAGTCCAGGCCACGCACTACACGCATGCCCACCTCCATGCTGCCTCTGCTTAGGCCTGGCCTCAGGGCTGAGCGCGACGGCTGGGGCCCAGCAGCGCTGTTGCCACCGACGCTGCTGCTGCGCCTCCTGGGCTTCTGAGAGGCAGCGCCGACCCGCACCGAAGACACTGCAGGCAGGGATGGCACAAGGGGCGTTTCCGGGAGCAGATCAAGGGTGACTGGCAGCAAAAGAAGATAAAGATACAAACAAATTTTAACGAAATACAAAGCGGCTGCTTTCACCTTATAACTACTCTCCCCTGGGAATCTTTTGATGTCTAAACTTCAGAAAACTGAGGGTCAGTAACATGAGAAAGTCACCAAACCTGCGAAGAGTCTGACTACGTCTGTCAGTGTTTTTCTTTGCTGAATCGTTCACTAATTCAAACATCTAGAGAATGCAACTGCTATGTAACTGCGATGCAAATGCTATTCCCTGCTGCGCTGATCAAGCGCCGGCCACAAACACACTTACTGAGCTCCTGACCGGGCCATCCACGGGCTTCCTTCATGTAGCCCAGACAGCCTGACGAAACACTCTGGGCTTGATTTACTAAAGGTTTGCGTTTGCAAAAACGCGTACAAACTTGATTGCGCCCACAAACAAACATGCAAGCTGATCAACTAACAGTGGCACTGAGGATTGCGTCTTTCAAATGAGCAAAATGGCATTCACAGTCGATTTCTTACGTTTGCCTTTCTGAATATGCGCTATGGGAAGTTCCTGCCCCCATGCGCAAAATACTGGGAGGAGAAAATGCAAATAGGCTGATTTAGCAGACGCCATCCAGTTTTACAAAGCCGGGAAATTATTGCGGTGACTGTGATTGTGCCTGTATTTAGTACCTTTGAAAGGAGGCTGCATACAAGATCAATTTTAATAAATCTGAGGCCATGCCACTTGGAACTCTGGGTAACACGGATGTTACGGAGAATTTTCCTTTTAAATGGTCAAACTTGGATTTCATCTATTTGGAAATAGGAATACCTCCAGATCTGAAGGATCTATGGAAACGTAACTTTTCCCTAATCTGTGCGTCAGTTAAAAAAGACCTAGAGAGTTGGCATAACTTGACACTGTCCCTGTTTGGTCGAGTCAGTCTTATTGAGATGAATGTCCTCCCTCGGCTCCTGTACCCCTTGCAGATGCTCACTCTTTACTTACCTAGCAAAGTCAGCCAGGAACGGGAAAGGGCAATGACAAAATGTATTTGGCATGGGAAAAAACCTAGACAGAGGCTTAAAGCGTCACAGTTACCTACAGATATGAGTGGCCTTTCCATGCCAAATTTTTTATATTTCACAACTGTGCCTGTCATGCATGCTATTTCTGGCTATCGCTACATACGTATCTTAGAAGATAAACTTGTATTGATTCTTGTATTGTCTCTTGTGCCCCGCACTCCCTGTGGAGTCTGGTCACCTCGGATGCAGAACAGATAAACTTGGAAGTGAAACGCAATCCTGTTCTATAAAATAGTGTTAGAGTCTGGCACGATACATCTAGATATTTAGGAAGGAAGAATGTAAAATCATTACTGTCCCCTATTGTCGAAAAACAAGATTTCCCAGTAGGTACGGAGTTTCCTGGGTCCCGGGCGTGATACAGGATTTCATATATTTGGTGACTTTTCAATAAGACTATACCCTGCTGTTCTTCCAACAGCTACATAAAAATATTCATATCAATCAATCAAATCAATTATATTTATATTTTATCAAATCAAATTAATTTTATTTATATTGCGCCAAATCACAACAGAAGTTATCTCATGGCACTTTACAAGAAGAGCAGTTTGAGACTCTTTATTCAACATACCCAGGGAGCATGTTTTGGATACATACAGATAAAGCATTTTATATGTTAGCAGACCACTTCCTATTTTACTAACCTCCCTTGCAGGGGCATAGAGAGGTTTATTCTGAAGCGCCAGGATGGAAAAACATTTCATATCATCATTTCATTTCATTCATCATTTTACTCACTCCTTAGATCCTGCCAAATATTTCCCGTAAATGGGAACGAGATTTAAGTACAGAATATATAAAAGATGACTGGCATGCAGCTATAAGACAGGCTGAGGGAGACACAATACAAGATTCTTCATAGACTGCATATCACCCCTGTTACCTTACATAAAATAGACTGCTCATTCTCTCCCCTATGCAATAAGTGTAATTCTGATAGGGGGGCATTTTTTTTCACGACTTTTGGGAGTGCAAACTAATTTCCAGATTCTGGACATTCATCGCACAGAAAGTCAGTGGGATATTTAAAACGAAAGTCAAAAAAGATCCTAGTGTTTTCTTATTAGGCCTCCCCCTGAGAGCGCTACATCTCCCTTCAGTATGCTACAAACTCCTTGAGTAGCTCCTTCTAGTTGCCCGAAAGTGCATCCTACACAAGTGGATCAAATCTTCACCACCAAATGTAACCCTTTCTTTCATCAACCTCCCCCATGAGAAGCTACATGCCGTATTAAAAGGGAAAGATGAAATGTTTATGAAGGTTTGGTCTCCTTTTCTTGACTATCTACGTGGGTACTTGAAAAACTTTTTCTAGCAGGTGACCTCTCAGAGTGGAAGCTGTCTCCCACAGTCCCAATGACAGGACACATGACATGATATGACTAATGATGACTGGTTACCCATAAAGCATAAATGTATGACGTGCCGGAAACAATGTTTTGCCTAAATTATATTATCTACTAACGTACTCATTTGTTGTGTATTTACAGGTTGTGGTTTTTTGTCTGTTTGCGTTTCTTCTCGTTTCTTTTTCCAAACTTAGGTATTTATTCTTTACTTAGATGTGTTTTATTTTACTCTTGATTTTCTAGCATTATTATTGTTATTAGAAATAACTGTTAATAACTCTAACGGTATAGCTGCCTGGGATGGGGTTTTAGTTGTGTTGTTTATTGTGAAAATCCAATCCCGCACCATGCAGACTGCTGCTGTCATTGCAGCGAGGAGGCAAAATCGACTGAAAGAAACAATACGTGGCGCGTGAGTCGATATTTTTGCCATGAATGATGGACAAATAATTCAGAGATATCTCCTCCAGTGCTTCTCCTCTCCTTTCACCCCAACCCTCCACCAGTTTTATTTGCAGAGGTTTTATCATATTGTCATTTTTTATTTTAGATCTTCATTATATCTTGGTATCTTCTTGTAACTGGTGTCATCTGGTGTTCTTTCTGGTTTACCACCTGCATTTACTTTTTTGCAGATACTCTCCCATACTCTCTGATGATATTGAGATTTATTTGCTGCAGTTCAAACATATTTTCATTTCCCTCCTCCAATAATACATTTAACTCCATCGGGATGGATTTCCTTTTGCGCTTGTGGACTTCCTGCTTTCCCTCCGCACTCTCTATGGCGGAAACCATAAAACATGCAAAACATCATTTGCACGAGCAATCTAAGTTGATTACCTGCAAAACACACCCCAGCTGCATGTACAGTCTGTTACACTGCACACACAATTTAGTCCTCTGTATTTGGGATCTTATTAAATCAGGCCCATTATGTCAACCAACTTCTGAATTTGAGCAATATTAAGAAGTCATCTTTCTTGTAAAGCAATAGCAGGAAATGCCACTAGCGCTGCTTCATAGCCACTTTGTGTTCGTCATTCTTTTGTGGTGAACAATCTACACAGAGATGCTAAAAAGCCAAAGACTCAGGATGACCTGAAATCAAGTGCCATGTCTGTCAACGATCCATAAAAGACAAATTACAACTGCAACAACAATCACTCAAATATGTCCAGAATGTCATCTTTTCAACAGATTCAATCAAAATTCAACATAAAAATGTATTGCAGGACTGTTGCATTCTATTCTATGGTAAACATGCAGTATTTCTGATGTTATGGCTGATCATTGCATGTCCTAATGGGTCACTCTCAATGGTGCTTAAATACCCCTTTCAATAATGGGACGGGCAGATGTCTGTAACGCGGCAGAGATTTAACTTGCATACTTATCAAGATTACAATGGCACTTGGGTATTAAAGGAATCTGGTTAAAGCAGGAAAACATATGGGATACGGATCAACAAGAGGAAAGCGGGCTGTTTTTTTCTAGCAAAAATGAAAGCTTAGCCTCTTTATGCGCTGTAATAATAACCAAACAAGTGGTTTAACATGTCATTTCACCAACCAAACGGAGGAGCTGCTGGACGAGCGGCCGCTTTCATACAGCTCACAGACTAGAGAGATCCGGCTGGCATGGTGCACTGATAACTGACATGACAATCACAATTAATCTCTCACTGAGCTCAAACGTTACAAACATAAAACACGTAAAATACTTCAATATTTCCAGTTAATCAGGCTCATGAGAGTGGAAAGCAGCCAGATTAAAGCAGCTTAGCCCTCTGGTTTAAGATTGCATGTTGCAGACAAAGACAGAAATGAAACCTAAGCTACATTTAACACTGCTCCACTACCCACACACACCGGCCCCTCAGCACAGCACACACTCTGCTGCACCCACATTGTGAGTTTCGGGGAGAATACAGGCTGACCATGCAAATATCTCATCAACAAACAGGCCAAGACTGGAACAGACAAGTGAACGCATCTCTACCCACACAGCAGGTTCCTATTCCATATATACAGGCATGAAACAATACCATTCTAGAAAAAGGGAAAGATACACAGTTTACATTGCACGTTCTGCATTATCTCATCTCTCATCGTCTTCCACTTATTCTGGTTCCGGGTCGCGGTTGTGCCGATCCCAGCTGGCAAGGGGCGAGCAGCGGGGTCCACCCTGGACGAGTGGCCAGCTCATCGCAGGGCTACATGAAGGACAGACGACCACTCACACACATACCTACAGGCAATTTAGAGGAGCCAATTAACCTGACCCACCTTTGGAAGGTGGGAGGAAGCCAGAGTACCTGAGAGAGGAGAGCACGAGGAGACACGAGGAGAGCATGCAAGCAAACTCCACATAGAAAGATCCCAGGCCAGGAATTGAACCTGCGACCTTCGTGCTATGAGGCAGCAGTGCTAACCACCGCACCACATTCTGCATTATATGAAATCATATGAAATCAAGAGAAATATGAAATATACCAAACTTTTTTTTTTTTTTTATTATTAGAAGTGACAGCAATAATCACTGTTTCACAGCTATTACGACCTAATGGCTTTCCAGAATCGCATTAGATATCGAGGAAGCATCAAAGATTTATCAAACAAAAACTCTGGTGAGCTTTCAAGGTGATTAACATTTAGGTGAATAGACTGCAGCAACAAAACTATAAAATCAGCTGCTGTAAAACCACCTGTAAATTTGCTCTCCTAAATACAACCTTGTGTTGACAGTATGGTTGGATGTCAGCAAGGTGGCCATTTTGATCTTCTTATCACCTCATGCGAACCCTTTGCTATCACTAGCCATGTTTACATGTGACGCTTTTCTTGGGGGGAGGAGCTGAACTTGAGTTCATGTAAATAGATGTTTCTACTCAGTGGTTACTCTCAATGTTCAGAGACAGTGAGACATTCAGGGACAATCAGCCGTTTAGAGACGGTGACACTTTCAGATATGATCAGACATTTAGAGACAGACAGTTAGATGTTTAGACACAGTGAGACATCCGTAGACAGTGAGACAGCAGAGACAGTGAGATGTTCAGGGACAATCAGACATTCAGAGATAGTGAGACCTTTAGATAGCGAGACCTTCAGGGACAATCAGATGTTTAGAAGGATCCAAAGTTTTAACTAATCTAAATTGTTTTCTTGGACTTCAATCTGTTTCATTTATTTAAACAAGATGCTTTTCATTTATTTCCAAGTGACTTTTGTTTAGAGTGTGATGTCACTTCCTGTCTTTGTTCTACACATTTCCTGGCTTTATGTCACTTCTGGTTAGTCGCCCTAATGGAGGCCGTGTGTGCCGCAATGAGATGGTGCGTATTTTTTGATTTTTTTACTTTTGCTATGCATTAGTTGTAGTCATAAAGGCTTATTAAATATTCTTGCCTTGGTCTCAACATTCCACTGCGACTGTTGTATCACCGCTGCACCTAAGAGCCAAAAAGAAGTTCTCCTTTTCTCTGTTTTTCTATAGATTTCTCAAAGTTTGACTGGTCAAGGGCAGCCATGACCAGGCCACCTGTGTTGCTGAAATGTCGCCGCCAATCTGCGAGTGACGGCTGAGACGTGCAGGATTACAGCTCTGCCTGCGATGACAGATGGGCTGGCTTCCATCATGCACGCTGAGTGCCAATCTGTTACGGCAGCGTCACCACACTCACACAAACAACCGACAGGTGTTTGTCCACCCTACAGACACACACACACACACACACACATACACACACACACACACACATATACATCTCAGGAATGTCACTTCCATAAAGCAGGTGTAACATCCTACTGAGGGGTCGACTTTAAAATGGTCTTAAACTGTCAGAGGTCCTTTTAAGTATTAAATTCAATACTGAAATATACTGATACTGAAAGACACTGAAAATTAGAAACATACATGTGCATGTGACTTTGTCCCAATGGTAATAGCCTGTATGTCAGAGCTACAGTGAGTGTGCAGTACATAATCAGCAACAAGACATGCAGCGTTCTACCTCAGCAGAGGCAGATACAAAAAATTAAATATAAAGCGTAGTGAGGAACCGGTAGACTAGAAACTGTCACAGTGCCACAGTGAAACTGGGACATCACATGACATGAACCTCCAGGGACGCAGGCCAAGGTAAGAGGCGGATCAGAGATGAGTGTAGGCTCTGCAGGTAACAGACGGGACGGTCAAGCGGAGAAGTTCGGACACTTGTCGTGAAGCAATTAAATCGCATGTTTTACGTGATCATGTAAATGCAGAGATGGCATGCTCCTGCTGAAACTGAGAGTGAGCGCGTATTATATCAAGTTACCAGATGTGGGATAATATAAATTTTATATCAAAATACAATCTGAAGCATGGATGGTAAAAGTTGTACATGATGGTGTATTTGTTTTTCATAAAAATTTTCAGAAAATTTCAATATGACTGCATCTGAACATAGTCCAGTTTATTTAATTCTGAGGTTAAAGAAAAGATTGTCCTCTGACTTCATTTGCAGATGGTGTTTTTTTCTGCTCGCTGTCAGACTCTCTAAGTCCAAATCACATCCATATCCTGCAGAGCAGGCAAGGATTTTCACTTTAACCAACTTCTCCTCCTCCTTCTCCTCTTCTTCTTCTTTTTCCTCTTCAACTGTCAGCAGTTTCATTTCCAAACAAAGTGCTCAGAGTCTCATGTATCCCCGGCCGTTTGCTGGCATTGATCTCGCAACAAATCTGGGGAATTTTTTGATCATCGATATCTCGGTCGATGGATATTTGTCATTACAAGACATTACCAGAATTCTTAGTTATCTCTGCCCTGCAAACAGAAATGCAATTTTCATTCATATGTTTTAATGATCAGCACCACTAAACAGTGCTTCCTCATAAGGTGTATTTGTATTATTAGGGCTCAAAGTTGAATCATTAATTACATTTACTAGAAAAATTTAATCAGTGTCAACTTTTCTTTGTTGGTCAGCATGCTATAGTCACTATGTATACAGGTGTCCTCTGCAAACACCGCCCACCCATGCTGTAATTCCTAACCAAACCTGCTGAGCAGCACACACACTGATAATCACACAGATTACAGTCGATGAGCAGCTTTTGAGTGGAAAATGAATCATGAGTGTCTCACTGGCAGATGTGCGTTACCGGCAGATGTGTGTTACTGGCAGATGTGTGAAGCAGCGCGGAGCAACCGCTGCTGACACGTTTGCCTTGTTTGACATCACCAACGCTGGCCTTGAATGCTCGGCAGTGGCACGGTTGCACTGATCGGCCTCACTGTCAGAAATGAGTGGAAGGCAGCTGAAACTGGTTTCTGTCAGAAACATCTGGTGGCCAGAGGACTTTCAGGAAAATCAATACGGCCCCCGAGCAAGTGACACATTTGCAAAGATTTCTGCAGAGTTACGTGACAGGGCTTCCAAAGGCCTTTCACGCTACTTTCAGGTTTCTCATCGTTCATGTTTAAGTTCTCACTAAAACAAGCGCTCCATTACAAAGATAACCCGAGAAATGCAGAAAACTATTCATAATGATCCCGTGGAACTAAATATACCCAACTACTGGAAAAAAAAAACACAGCACGCTGCACTGAAGCCCTCAGATACTTTTTCAACGCTGTCTTTGAGCGTCCCCTTTTTAAACTGGATTTCAACAGAGCAGCAAACTTTATCCATGACTTCAAACAGCAAACTACACTTTTGGTTTGTTGAATGTCCTGCGCTGATTGTCATCGAAGTATGCTGGACTGTTATACTCACTCCCCATGATCTTCAGCCCACTTTTGAACATGCCTGGCAGCTGTATTCCACAAGGAGCAAGAACCATCTGAGATCCTGAGTGCTACGAAGCACTCATCCTGCCAATGGGGGTGGGAACCCTCTCTGAAACATTATTTGGTTTGCTGTGAACTTTGCTCTGTGTTTGGGAACATTCAGGTTTTTTTTCCTAACTCTGCATGGTTGCCTTTTTGTCTGACTGATGTTGCTCAAGGACCTGACAGACCTGATGCCTTATCTGTCAAACAGCCACGCTGGCTGAGTGCAAAAGGACTGTCGGAGGTGAATGCCTCACTCCAAATGATAATAGGGCATTGTCCTACCACATAATCAGCAGCGTGAGGAAGCTTTGATCATCTCTGGTGTTGGCTAAGGCTCTTCAGGTGTTTCTGACCAGACATTTCTAGAAGCTTTTCTGAGGAGCTTCCCACTGTGGAGGATCCATAAGAATGATAAACCTTCAAGGGTTTTTTGGATTTACATTTGCACTAGGAACACTGAAGCCACGTCAGCTGTTGGTTTAACTTATGAAGATGACCTATGAGGCTAAATGCTAAAAACAGTTCGGCGCATGGCTATCCTTTTACATTTTAAAGCAGTGGCCACTACTGCTGTGGTCATTACAATGTGCTGCGTGTCATGGGCTTTTCGATACAAGAAAAGACATTCACGTTGTCCGTGTTTTGTATCATTTTCATATGCTAACAAAGGCCTTATTTGTGCTAACCAGTTATTTCTGCAAAATCATACAAATTGTCTTAAACCAGCTTGATAAAACAAACGTCATGTGAATGTCATTTTCCACTGTCTGATGTTTGATCTAGTTGCGCTTCTTCCTCTGTGGTCCATATGTGGTCCATATGTGGAGAAGCTGCGTCGTCGTTATCGTCGTCACCTGTAAAGGTTTCGACAAGCATCTGTACATTAGCATGGATCGTTTTTAGTTTGTATAGTTGTTCATTTTTTGGTCATTTAGTCGGGATGACATGAATCTGGCCCATTTATGTATAGCGATCGTACATTTAGGTTGATCGTCGTTACTTAGGTCATCTCTGCCCTGCACAATTCATGTTTCCAAAGACTTTTTGGTTCACAAAGGCAAACAGATGCGATTTTTATTTATGTTTTAATGCTGATCAATGGTACCTTTTTCCTTGTGCGGTGGTTTGTATTATTAGGCTTATCATGCAATAGTGGCATAAAAAGAGAAAATGAATAAAATTCAATAATCGATTGCATTTATGTCTATGATAATTGTCAGTTACAATTTCATGATCACAACGGCACTATGCTATCACTGACAACTGCCGTGTCCATTGTGATGGTTTTACAGTTTTTAGCATAGCCATCAACTCTGCTGTGATTGGACCGTCTACGTTGTTCCATTTTCAGAGGCCAACGTGGGCCCGTCACATTTATTACACAATCGCTCATTTGTGCTTCCTGAAATGACTTCAGAGGCTAACAGCAGTGCATGGCCAAGCTTCAAACCAGGCAGCTGCCAGCACCACACTGGCACATGTTCAACCACTCAGGGTACCTCAAATAGGAAGCAAAGTTTCTCAAAACACAGCTCTGAAAACACGACCTTTACTACTTCTTAAGGCGCAAACACACAAAAAGGGGGAAGCTCCTTCAGTAGATTTAAGAACTACGGAGAGGATCCACTGGTCACAAAGTGCCTTTCCAGCACAGGCTCAGCTAGGGCTCAACTCTGGAGTCAGGCATTTCAGAGGACAAATACTGAGCCACATGTTGCTGCTCGTGCTTTAAGCTCCCAATTTGTATTGAAAATCACCAGACACAAACAATTTGTCTTATCTAGACTGCCTCCAAGAACACACTCAGGACTCGCGTCATTAAAGTCTTATAGAATTAGAGCACCACAGTCAGCCCTCTTAAATCAATCAGTACAGATTCTCACCCCCTTTGTAGTTATTATTTAAAGTAGCAAGTAATTGTTAAAACCCCAATCTACGTGAGGATATTAACCTCTTGTGAGACAGCGGCAACGCGGCATCAACAGGTCAGGACAAACACGTTTCGCCGGCGGGAATCGTCACCAGTCGCCTCACAGTTGCAGCAATGGCAGCAGCTGCTTTGCACCGTCCCCTCACTTCTTGACAGTCTGCAGTGATTTGTAGCTCATCTGTGGCAGTGTGTCCATGAACGTGTCATCTATACACGTGATTATTTACCCGTGAAAACACTGCAATCAGCAAATGTGTCCATATGCCCTTTGAAGATCAAGTGGATGGACACCATCTCCTTTATTTGTACAAGATCAAAACTGACAATGCAAGCTTCAAATGTGAACAGCATCATTCTGTACAATTTCACTGTTTTTTAACTGTCTTAACAGATAAGAACAGATAAATAAATGTTGCATTAAGCGGGTTATCTGTTGGAATACTGTCGTGCAGCTGGGCAAAGACATGCAGGCAACAAATGCAGAAGGGGGCGGGTCGTCACACATACTCCATGAATGTCCAACCATTCCAGTGACAGAAAAAGGCTTGTCTGACACCTTCTCTGAATGATCAGTGGGGTCATGTACTATTGCAGTCTTGCGGAAACAGCATCCTAATGTACAGCCAAGCCGCCTTGGCTGTAGAGGATCTGAGATGGAGGATGCCGCCATAGTCGAGTCCTCTGTGCACGGTGTCAGCGAGGATCACCAGCACGGAGGAGGTGGATGAGGATGACCGGCGAGCGTGGCAGCCAGTCGAGCGCTGCATTCAGGTCCACGCTTTGCTCCTCATGGCACACTCCATCATCAGAGAACGTCAGCATCAGTCACACGCGAGTGAAGGCGACATACTGTGTTTACTCATTAGCGTGTATGAACACATGCACGCCGCCGCCACATAAGGACTGCGGGTGCAACAGTCGCTCAGCTGCCATTGGGCAGACCTTCACAGCTGAGGGGGAGGGGCAGCGCATTTTGGGAGGAGGGTCTGGGTGTTGTTATTTTTGTGGGGTGTAGGAATGGTGTGGTGGGGCGGGCTCAGGAAAAAAGAGGTGAAGTTGGTGGAAGTTTTGATGACTGGACATCTGCTGTGATTCTTGCTCTCATTGGTGCAAACGCTGTCAGTTCAGGGATGAGACGTGTGCTTTCTTAGCATCCCATGGTGCTTCGGCGCAACCACAGCTGTCGCAGACATTGACAGTATGGCTCCAAACACCAGACACACACACAGCTGCTATTGCCAGGACATGAGTAGCCAGTGATTGAGTGAAGATGAGGAAGTGGCTGAAACGTTGCCCGTACTGAAAGCAAAGCTGCTTCTGTCCATGGAATAGACTCGATGGTGCAGTTCATATGGAAGAGGCATTCACTCACACAGTCCAGAGGACACTAACATGGGCGATACAGGCACTCATCTAACTGGTTGACTGGGAATGCAGGCATGTTGCACCCTGGGATAAACATAACAAGAGACAGACCTCTGAATACGCCATTCCCCATCTCTGTGTTTTATCAGGCCACATTTGTGGTCCACCAGCGTAGTTTGCATCTATTATGAAATCAGTTGATACCAAACAACTCTAAGGCTCTGAGTTGCTCAGAAAGACTTGATGCATTGCAACTCCAACTGTCATCTCTGAAGTGACTGCAAGCCAGAAGGCTGCTGCTCTGAATCAGCAATCCAGCTGGGAACATCCTGGAGGGGGACTAGTAAACACATCTACTCCCTTCAACAAGTGCCAACTGAATCCACAGAAAAGAGACGGCCAGGTCAATACTGGCTGCTATCAGCTCACGGCAGGTACAGCCACACCTGTGTCAACGACAACCAGCGCAGGGACAGAAACAGTTTGTGCACAGGGCAATGTCCTGCTCAATCTAAAAAAGGGATAAGGATAAAAGTGTGTTTATGTCAGGAGTTTATGTTACAAAATGTGCAATTGACCAGCACACTTTCATCATCTGCCAGTTCTTAATTTACAACCACAGACCAATACTGGTGGTATCAGAGTGAGTCGGACTCTGGCGCCAGCTGGCAATGAGGCAACGCTCAGTGGGTTGTGTTGTTCAAACATTTCATGCCAGTATGTGTATAACATTGTAAATCAGACATTGATATACATTTGGATATGGCATGTACATAGTTTATTGTGTGATTAACCAAAAATGAAAGGATGGGCAGTATTTCTTGGAATTACAAACATTGAATTTAAATCCAGAAAATGCAGCTTTGCCATAAAAAGGCAGGCCTGCACATTGCCTTTCCAGCATTGACACTGATTCTAATGTGACATTAATTTCATATTTGATCCTCAGTGGCTGTTCCAAAAATACATTATAATCTAAATGATGGATTATTTAGTACAAACGACACTTTCAGGGGCCTCGATCAAAATATTGTTCAGTATCAGAGGGTAACTTCCCACGCTGGTTACTGTGGTTACAGCGAACTGTCGAGGTCGACATCTGAAATATCAGAAAGACTTTATACACTGGACATTTGAAAGCTAATGAAAAAGGCACTGCTGGGGATCCTTAATCAAACCTCAGTTCATCCACAAGCTGGCCCGTTAGCTGTTTTCTAAATCAGCCTTCATGTTTGTCCATCTATAATCATATTTACAAAACAACAAGCTCTAAAAATGTAATTATTCAAATGTAGCAAAGGATGTATTCGGAGGAACAGAAGCAGATGCAGTCGTCACGGCTGAAGGCTGCGTTTCAGTTACCATCAGAGAGGTGCCTCCTTCTAATGAACTCATCCCAGGTATGAACCGCGAGACGACGTCCAACGAGAGTCCCCGCGTTTCTCCTCAGCTGCCGTGAACACATCATGTCTGATTCGGTGGTTTCTCTCATCTAAAAGACAAAGACGCAACCAGCCACAACTGGAGCCGTGAACGCAGCATGTCGCCGTTCATCCTCCTCAGCCACGTCCCAGCACGACTGCCGCTGCTGATGATGATTATGATGATGATGATGATGATTACGATGATTACGGTCCGAAATTAACAACGAACCCGGCCGTCCCAGTCACGCTCGAGGAGCGTTACTGTGGATACTTGATTACTGGAACACCCTGACAGGCGACAGTCGTTTAGCATCCGGAGGCGAGCGTCATGTCTGCGACATCCGCTGCGCGCCGCCGCCGCTCGCCGCCGCTCGCCCCCCCACCATGACACCGAGCCAGGCGCCGCGTTTGACAGGCGGCCGCGCTCAACGCGTCTCATCGTTATATAAGCGTGAACCAGGTGCGAACGTGTCATTAGCTGCCGACATGCTGCGCCACGGCTGTAACCCACCCTAGCTAGCGTCCGCAGCTCATTTCTGAGCGCCTCCGCGTTAACAGACGCTTGTTTGACTGTGCGCATTACGAGCTTGTCAGCCGTTGACGCTAGCTAGCTAACCCCGGTCCGACCAGCGTTCACTGGGATGAAAACACTGCTTCTCCCGTGAAGGAGCTACTCACCGGCTCTTTGACCGGAGCGTTCACTCTGTGGTCCAGTGTGATTCCATGTCCGAGTCCCCAGCCCGCGCTGACACGCTTAGTTTGACACCAAATAAGTGTTTACTACACCGGACAGCTTTGCATTACACGGCCATGACAACACGCCCATGCATGGCGTCACTAGCAATGCTGCCTTCACGGATGCCTCGTAATAATCCATGTTAACGACGCTGCTTAGATGCTCCTCATTCTTTGCTGTGTCTTTAGTTACACTGAAGGAAGGGTTTAAACCTTTTTAAGCAATGCATTACTATTTTTTGCATTTTTGTATCCATCCACCTCCTCAACTCATGTATTTGAGTTCAGAAAAAAACTGTTGGAAGTTTCAGAAATTAACAGCGCTGCAGTCAAATCCAGTCCTGGTAAGGGGGAAGTGCCGTGCGACCGTGAACGCAGCTCCAGGCTAGAAGGGTAGCAGCAACATTTAAGCTAAAAACATGACGACACCGCTGACATTTCACGGCCGGTTTGCATCCGGCGGCCCGCGGACGCCTGGATGACGCCACGGCGGCAGGGTGGAGGCTTGTGTTTTTATCTGTAGTTTTTCCACGTCTGAAGAGGTGGTCCCCGTTGACTTCAATCGCATCGGATTTGGCTGTAACGCCGTTTAACCCTGAAACTTTTAGAAGTGTTTTGCGGACTCAATCAATCAACAGTCGTCAATAATCAGTTAGTACTGAAGCGTGAAAATGTGCCAAAAAGTAACCTATGCGACTTGCTTCTTAGACATGCTTAGTAGTGAATATAAAAATTGAATTACGTTGGAACTGCACAAATAAACCCTTTTTTCAATCACATCTGGGTCAGTAAAAGCAAACACAACGAGTGTCACGCGTTTAATCACTGGGACCATAATTTCATAACGACCACACCTGTATTCTCAAACACACATCCAGAGAGGAAGAAAGAGAGTTTCAGGGCCTGTTCATTTCACTTCTGTGAAATCACTTACAGTATTTACAAGATGGGAGAGCGATTTAAGAAGTCTGAAAATGATTTCGATTAAGCTTCGCGGTCAGATGATCCACCGATCAGCCATAACATTACGACCACTGCACATTTACCATAGAACATAATGCAACAGCCCTGCAATCCTCTGTTCAGCAGTTTTATTTTTAATTTTGATTCAATCTGTTTTAGAAAGGTGTTGACGTATTTGAATGTTTGTTATTGGGGCTGGAATTTGAGAGTCACTAATGCATGAGTGGGGTGACCCAAATATTAGGGACACCTCTCAGTGTAACCCAGTACAGTTCAACAGCATCACAAATTAAAGTCCCAATAACAATCATTCAAATATGTCAACATTTTTAACTATAAACACACTGAATGTGTGAATAATCAAATATTACATCTACAATGTTTCTTATCCCGGAGAAAATTATTTTAACAGCAACTGCTCACAACAGTTCACTTGAATTAGGCGCGTTGGAGCTGAAAGACGCCATGCAGGGCAACGGTTTCCATGGAGAGAAACTCCACTCCGTGTTGCCCAATGCTGCCCCCTGCTGGGCAACACGCTAACACACGACCTCGGGTCTTGGCTGGCTAGTTGTAAATTTGCCCATTTTAAATTTCAACTGTGACCCACCAACAGCGTGTCCTCAGAAAAGGTGTCCTTCTCAGTTGTGACTTCAAGCCATACAAATTAGAAATGATAAATCCAACCGGAGACCGTGGTGCCTTTAATATTGACACGGTATGTCTGAGGCAGCTTTAAATGTTGCTTGTCCACCCGCGTACCGATGCACAGCTGAGGTTGCTCAGACTGACTATGAAACAAGGGCCTTCATTCTTCGTGCAAAAGGGTCCACACTCTAATTAAAAATCTGCATGAGTGTGTATTTAACTTTCAAACAAAGCGCAGATATCAGCTACGTAGTGCACAGCTATGTCTTTATTTTACCAGGTAAATCAAAAATGAGTCAACCACTTTTTGTCAGGTTGTGATTAGGGTGAAACCAATAACCAATAATAAACCAATAATAATAAAACCAAAGCCCGATGAAACCAATACATGACAGCAAATTATTCCGGGTTATTGGTTTAGTCCTAAACATCTTTGGCTTTGTTCCACAGTGAAGACATGTCAATCAGCATCAGCCAGTTTTATTAAAGTCCAGTGAAAAAAAAATACTATGTTCAATAAAGGCAGTACCAGGGTGAGAAGTCAAGCAGTGTATTGATGTTTTCAGGTATAATCTGAAAACCTGCAGTTGCCAGACCAGAAGAATCTATAAACATGGCAACTGTGGGATTATTGTTTGTCCTTCCAAGATGGAAATGTTACCCATCTCTACAAAATGACAATGACACTTTTTACTCTTACCTACACGGTACATTAATACTGGGGGGACAAAAATCTGATTTATGTCTTCTGCGTCAGAGAGGAGCAACTATTTCTATTCAACATATAAATTAGACAATAAATTAAAGCCGATGAAATCGCTCAGACTGCACCACGTGAAGTAGTCTGTATTAAAATCAACAGAATCGGGAATATCAGAGCTAGTGAATCACAGTAGCGGAAGGCTCCCAGGAGGCGCCAGGATGATGCCAAAGACGTAGAAGAGTCCCATGAGCAGGTTCAGCTTGGCCGTCTTTTGCGGGATCTTGGCATAGCAGCGGCTGCGGAACTGCTTCTCCAAGGGGAAGGCCACAGGCAGCGTGAGCAACGGCAGCGCCATGCTGATGGTGTAACGCGTGGCCAGGATGCAGAAGAGCACGTAGGGGACGAAGAGCAGGATGTTGTAGAGGACGTAGGAGAGCGTGGGGCCGACAAGGATGGCGAGCGTGACGATGCCGGCCTGCTTGTCAGAGTCCATGTCTCTGGTGTTGTTGCTGTGCAGGATGGCTTCCGTGTTGAGCGCCAGCGGGACGGCGTACACCAGCGGCAGCACCGACAGGTAGCCCACCTGCACGGCGTGGGCGAACATGACCGCCAGCGGGCCGAAGGTGATGAGAATCACCACGTCTCCCAGGGCAACGTACTTAAGACCAATGCCTGAGAAAGAGGGTTAACAGCATTTAACCTTTCCAGAAAAACCACATGCATCAAATAAAGTACACAGCAGCTGAATTATCAGCCTCACTTTCATACCTTTTTTTTTCCAGTCTCACTTTCATACAGTTTGTGGCCTCACACACATTCACTGGAAACTGGTGATACAGAGAAGCTTTTCAGGAGTACCACAAATATGGTGTTTAGGATTCTGACTGGAACAATGTTTTGACTTTTCCTTAACGATAGGAAAAAAATTTGTTGTCTTCAGTTACAAAAATGTCATGGATGCATCTGCGGCAGGGACACACTGGGATGAAAGCTCCACGGACAAGCCGGGGAGTTGACTGAACACTTTCTGCCAAGCACTAAGCTATTACGATTCTCAGCCCAAACGCGCCTGAAGCCCGTTGGGTCAGCCTGATCCCGCCTGATGCACCGCTGCTGCTGCTGTTGTTGTTCTTGGGATACCGGCGCGCACAGAAAACACTGTAATTAGAAGCTGACGTCAACTCCACAGCAAATTTTTCACAGTGAACGGGTCAAACTGTGCGTTTGTCTCGATATTCCATCCAATCAGACAGCGTCCATCATAAAAAGCAGACACCATCTTCAATCTGACACGACCGCAGCCGTTGCTAATGAACGCATCTCGTCACTCTAACTGAAAGCTAATGAAACCACCTTCATGTAAAGCCCTTTACTGCTCACTAGTGGACATTTGGTGATACTGTCACAACGAGACACGCCACCATCCACTCTCGGGTTTTTAATTCTCCACTGCCGAGCTCCAGGCGGGTTCGGATCCAAATCTGTGGCACTGATTGGGCTTGCCTGATAAACTGGATATTTAACATTGAAAGTCCCGCCGTTGGTTTGAAGCCTCTGGTGAAGACCACAGCAGCCTGGAGGCGTAAGTGGTGCAAGTCTTTTATGGTTCTTAATATCAATTTATTTAGTTGATGCTGACAATAGTGCCAGTCAAAGGTAATATAAAAACATTTTTAAGACAGCTAGTTTTGTGTGTGCAAGTCCGCCAACCAAGACACTGCTGTTGCTGAGCATTTCAGTTCTCGTGGGTGAAGGAGGACTATCCTGCATGGGTGTCTCCACACCTGGAGATGTAGATGCCAAACTACCAGCATGGCAGCGCATCACGAGCTGTGAGCAAATTTTTATAAAAGGAGAATAATTTACAGGATGAATGGGCGGTTCAATTTTTCTGTCACATTTTATTCTAACCCTCGAGCTTTTATCGGCTGTGTGCTCTTAAACAGGGAGAAGAGAT
>CAAKHG010016991.1:0-12178 GCA_901007715.1 Dactylopterus volitans | reverse complement strand
TGCGTGGACAGTTACCCGGGCAACGCAGAGAAGCAGCGGGTTGCTGGGAGCGCCGCGCGGCTTCGTACCTGGCGTGGCTTCGTACCTGAACCACCCCCCACCTGAGGGGGGCAGCCTCACTCCCACTGGCGTCTGCAGCGAAGGCCTCTCAGCACTTGTGCTTATTCAACTGCACCTCTCAAATACTCATCGGCGTTTGGTGTGTGTTATTTCAAGGTTATTGATTGCTCGCAGGCAATTTTCCAAGGTTGATGGCCCTAGCGGAGGCTGAGGAGACTCAAGGTCCACGCGAGAAAAAAGGCTTTTGCCGAGATAGCAGAGTTCATCCTTCGAGAAAAAGGGCCAGTAAGCGAGAGCGGAACATTGTCACTCATGTGTTTGCTTCCAACGGGAAAGTAGAGTCATATCTTGCCATCTCTTGTTTTCAAGGCTCCGAGTTCTACATGTGTGGCAGTGGATGAGCAAGTAAGCTTGAATTGTTTTGTTTTTTTTTACTCATGCAGAAGAAGACAGGCAGAAAGCACCAATAAAAGTTGTGAATGACCAAAATATTAGGGACGCCTCTCGGCCGTCAACATAAAACTCCTCCTGAGGGGAGAATTGCTTGCAGGGCTGTTGCATCATATTCTACTGCGAACATGCCGTGGTCTTAATGTTCAACAATATTGGCACAATCATGTCATTTTTTCAAGATTAAAGTCTGAACTTTACAAGAATCAAGTCCTAATTTTAGCCTTCATCTTAGAGGGCAGATCAGCCCGCCGCTCGGTGCAGTTGGACGGATATTAACGGATGACAGCTGCTGTCATCATTAGCTCATAAACATCGTTAAAGCACAAATCATGCAAGCTTCCAACCGCACTTAGCCAGACATCTTCTAAAATTATTACTGGACTTTATTCTCATAAATGCTGACTACATTTTAGTTAATTATGACTTATTCTCGTAATATTATGGCTTTTTTTCACATAAGATTACAACTTTACTCTTGAAAGTTATGATTTTTTTTTCTGCTTCGACATGGTTCCAACTATTTATTGTACTCACTCCACATAAGATTCCTCATGGAATTTCAACTTTATTCTCAAAATGACATGACGTTACTTCGGTAATATGAAGATTACTTTCCTTTGAAAGATTACACCTTTTTTTCCTCATAAAATTATGACTTTTTCTTGAAATTGAGATCCGATTGTTTTGGTTTTTTTTCCTTAAGTATGGCCCCGGTGTGCCATCGTACGCGTCACTGGCTCCTCTCATGGCTGAGATGTGCCCTGGTCAGGACTGATGACACAGGAAGGAGGAGAGCTTGAGCATCTAAATAAAACCTCAACCGAGCTCATGTAGCTGGGTCAGAACCAGGCTTCATGCGTCATCCACAAACCAAACGCTCCGGCATTTATTTGTGACTGGCCCTCATGTCGAGCCTATTTTGTGGGAACAGCCCTTTCGGTGCTTGTCAGGTCATCCTGACCGGCTCCATTCTCACAGGACTGCGTCTCGATGCCGGCTAAACTTTGTGTTGGAGGTCGGGTGGAAGCGTGGCGTCGCTGCGTTAACGCCAACCTGGCGCAGCAGACGGCTGCTCACGCGGAACCACGTGGGAAGTCGGCCCTGGAAATCGTTTGGAGAAGGGCGGGCACTTTCAGAAGATACTTGGACAGGGGGTTCATCCACTCCGCTGCCGTCGCTGTGGTCCACCACCTCAGGAAAGTATCCATGAAAGCCTCGGGAGCCGTTTGCTCCTCTCCTGCTCTCGCCTTCAGGAGCCGCCACTGTTTCGGAATGAAAAGACTTTGCGCCGTCTTGATCGAAATAAATTGAGACATTTCAAACTGTGCAAGAGCTGACAGCCTGTCGGGGTAACACAAATGCTTTTTCTCCACACTTTTCCGCAAGTCAAGAACAGAGGACTTTGAAGACCCGAGGACACGGATCTTACACCCTGCACAAGCTAACTCCCGTCAAACGCCTCCGGATCTCTACCTGCTTCTCTCCCCTGCTGCTTTTGGAGAACGCGATGGCCGCTCCCTTCTGTGGTGGCCGTAATGACCGCCGCCGCCGCCGCAGCCCAGCGGGCGTAATAGCGTATCGACCTGTGAAAAGACCAGTAATGAGACGCTTTTCATTTTATTCGAAAGGGCATTTATTTAGACATTTTAGGCCCACATGAGCCATAATAAAAGGTGTTTGTACTAAAATGATACATTTCCACTAAGTTCACTCTGGAATGACGCTTGAAAAGACAAAAAAACAAAACAAAAAAACCCTCAAAAAAAATAAAAAAATAAAAATAAAAACCCCATCATC
Organism: Dactylopterus volitans; assembly: GCA_901007715.1. Classification (NCBI taxonomy): domain Eukaryota; kingdom Metazoa; phylum Chordata; class Actinopteri; order Syngnathiformes; family Dactylopteridae; genus Dactylopterus; species Dactylopterus volitans. The sequence continues at coordinate 9,868 of CAAKHG010016991.1, read as the reverse complement.
TCAGAACTCAAATCGAGTACAAAAAGAAGTCATTGCACAGTGTTACGATGCAGCAGAAAGAAAGTTGCATTAACGGCGTGACAGCGGCGAGTACCCTGTCGACCAGCGAATCTCATAGGCACATATTGGAGTTGCAACATGCTGCTGAACCATCAGGATCCGGTGGGGGTGAGCGCCCGGGCTCCTCTGACCTTTGAAGCGCGACAGATATTCTGAGACTGAATGAGGCTGAGCAGGGACGCGGCCGACTGATCAGGTGCCTTTGTGAGATGATTAATATGAAGCGTTCCACCGTCAGTGGAGTCCTCCGAGTGAATGACGGCGTCCTCGGGCGGTGGTGAAGAAAGTAAAAATGCTCCCCGAGCCCCTGCGCGTGTGCGCGGGCTTCACCTCCCGCGTCACCCAGCGGCGTCACGTGACGTGCTGGGGATCCACCGACGACATCGGGAACAGATCAGCAGATGAGCGTCTCCGGTGTGGGGACCCATCGTTTGCTTGAATTGCTGCTTTCGCAGCCTCCCGATTGTCCTGGATGAACCGGCAGCCGCTGGTGAACTTTAGCACACCGATGGACTCCGGCCCAGAACTCCCCCTTGCTGACGGTTTTCGCGGCTCGCCAGCAAAAAGCCCAACTGATCAGAGGCCAAATGTGTCGACGTGAAAAGGTTGGAGGACACTCGTGCCTCAGTGCATCCCAGATATCTGCGAGGCTAAATGTCAGAGATCATTTGAATTGTTGGTCATGGGAGCCAACGACTGCACCGGGCGAGGCCTCGGGAGGAGCGGGGCCTGAGACGTGGACCAATGACGAGGCCGGGCTGCACACAGATGGCAAACACTTTTGGAAACGGGCTTTGCCAACGACAGCAGAACAATCGCGGCTGCCGGCGTGCTCCACTCCGCCGCTTCGCTCAAGCCATTTCCTCTCCTCTTTGGTGGCTTCTTGCGTCTTACCTGGTCCATTTGCTTCCTCCGGACCGGAGAGCCATCGCGCCTGCCGCTGCTCAGTCGCCTCTGAGCGTAAACCACGACAACCGAAGATCCCCGTTTCAAGACAGCAAGTTGTGCGGCGTGAGCTTCGTCCAACACGTCGTGCTCAGGTTTGCTACATGAGCTGGCGGAAAATGCTGATTTTTTTTCTGCCATGACAAGGATCCGAAGCTCCACATAGCAGGCGAGAGGACAACATCAGCCCCATGTGATGGTCCACGTAGAACAAACGTAATAAAGCACCAGCGCTGCTGTGGCACTGCAGTTCAGCTCCGGTTAGTCACAGTAAGATAAATACGATGGAGAGAACTCTACACGCGCTACTTTGCTCGACTCGTTCGCAACACTCAAATAAAGTAAAATGGAACGGAAAGCTCCCGATTGGCCACTGGTGCTGCAGTTTAGGTGATACATGTCTCGTCTATTTAGAATACAGACAGGTGAAGTTCTTATCCATTTTGACTGGGGAACCATGTGCAGTCGTATGGAAGAGAACCCCTGATGCCATATTCTGTCTAGAGGCATAGAAAAATATATTGAGGTTTGTACAAATGAAAAAAAAAAGGAACAAGAAAGAAATAGCCATGCAAATATCTACCAATGTGCTTCTGCTGCTTGCGCAGCCCAGGAGAGATTAGCCCCGTTTTAACCTTGCAGAGGACAGTGTAACAAAACTCAATACACAAATCTGAAGACTTGCTGAGTAGGTTTGAGTTCTCACACGAAGGAAAAACAGGTCGGATCAGGAGAAAATTGATGATGACTTTTGTGCCAATAAAATAAATTCATGTGTGAAGAGTTTTTTTTGGGGGGGGGGAACAAAACAACATGAGAATCTCACGTCATGGCCTCCACTGAGTCTCTTCACTGATGTGATGATGCAAAGCAGTGGTACAGAAGGCTGGTCAGACATTCTGTGACACGCTTGGTTGTAAATCCCAAAAATATTACCCAGCCAGGGAGGCTTCTGTGAAGTAGGACCCTCCACCAATGCTGGGTGAGCAGACGAGATAAATGTAGGAGGCTGTCTTCCTTCTCCCTTTAACAAGTCCAGCAAAATGATATGCAAGTGCTTTGGTGCAAATGACGCAGATCAAAATCTCTGCTGACAGCAGTGACACATCGTCTTTTGTCCGTGAGGAATAAAAAGAAGCTGGGGCAGAAAAAACAAAACAAAAACAAAAAAACACCGTGTGGCGAAAGCGATGTGTCATCCAGTCCGGGATGCACGGGAATGGGCCGACCAGTGACGGGGAGCACCCACGCTCCCACAAGGCATTAGGGTGCGAGAAGTCGGGTGGCAGACGGCAGCGCGGCGCCTCAGTCGCCCACGTCGCTGTCCTGGTCGCCTATGAGCCACAGGAAGTGGAAGCTGAGCGCCAGGAAGGCGGTGCCCAACAGGTCGCCCAGAGCTGTCAGGTAGGGGATGGAGAAGCTGTCCGGATCTTTGCCGCTTCGCCACATGGAGTGCACCATCCAGTCTGCTATGCACAACAACAGCAACACCTGCAACAGAGAGGGAGGTGATTAGCTGGCGTCCTCCCCATGCAAGAACTCCGCTGCCTGAGATGGGTTCATTGCTCAAAAGCAAGAGCAACATTTGATGGCATGTAGCAGAATTTAGCCATCAGACATTTGGCTTGTTAGACATCATCTTGATGCATTTGTGGTACAGCCCAAAAATTACGATGGGCAGACACCATCTACCCAAAGGAATGATATGCTGAGAGCATCACAAGTCTTCGGTTGCCTGCATGAGCCAGGTTTTGTTCAAAGCTCCGATTGGGCCCTGACTACATCTGTATCCTCCAGGTTTAAACCCCTGCTGGTCACTGGTGTGACCTGTAGGCTGCACATGAAGATGGACAACACTGTAACTCCCGAAAAGGGGAACCAATACATCTCGGACGCCCCGTGATGGCTGACCGAGATCTACAGGTCATAAACACCACCCCACCAATACAAGTGGATGGGACTTGGTGTACATTTAATCTGATAAGCTAAGTTATTTAATGCTATAAAAAGATTTTGTGACATCATAACTGGGTTTCAATTGACCAAGGCTCGATCTCTTATCAATGAATGTGGACATGGGTACCGTGGAACCCACTGAACAGCTTCACTCAAACTTGCATTAATCGAGTTGAGAGTACTTCATGGCATGTAATCGATTCAAATACTCAATTATTCATTCATTCATTGTCTTCCGCTTATTCCGGCTATTCCAGGTCGCGGTCGTGCTGGAGCCGATCCCAGCTGTCGAATGGGTGAGCGGTACACCCTGGACGAGACGCCAGCTCATGGCAGGGCCACATGAAAGACAGACAACCACTCACACACACCTACGGGCAATTTAGAGTAGCCAGTTAACCTTAGCATGCTTTTGGAGGTGGGAGGAAGCCGGAGTACCTGGAGAGAACCCACGCAGAGCATGCGAACTCCACATAGAAAGACCCCAGTCCGAGAGTCGAACCTGCGACCTTCTTGCTCTGAGGCAACGGTGCTAACCACCGCACCACCGTGTCACCCTATACTCAATTATTATAAAATCTAATTTTGTATGATGCTCTTTTGCTAGTTTTTTGGAGACATTGTTAAGACACATAGTTTGCTCCATCTTTATGTTTCAGCAGGCATGCTCGCATGCTAGCAGAATGGCTTTTTGGTCTCCCATCTTGATCCCGACTGATGCCCACTGTGAGTTGGTCTCAGTCAGGCAACACTTGACCGAAACGTCACTAAATGACTAATTTCCTTGCTTCTTTTTTCCTCCGTTGCACTTAAACCAAAGACGCAAACGGCGTAGCAGAGGAGGACAAAGAAAGCAGAGAAAGACATTTTTAGGCCAGGAACTGAAAGAAACCAAAAATGACAAAGAAGAAAAGGCTCATGTTATGAAGTAGAAGAGGACTTAAGTGTTTCAAAATGCTCTGTCGACTGGCATAAACACTCCAACTGTAGGGCCAACAGAGAGGAGTAATGAACAAAGCAGCAGACCGAGAGAAGAGCATGAGTGTGTTATTCATGACTCAAGTTTCCACGCATGGAGGGAACCGTGGCGAGGCAAAAAGCAAAGTCTATTAAAAGATAAGGGGGAGTCTATCATTTAAGGGGAAATGAGCTGTCCAAAGTTGGCAGTCCAAACATGAAAACAAAAGAGTAGTGCAGTCATTGAAAAATGTACCCGGAAGGACGGAAACAAGAGTTCATGGACTTTGTAGCGATATCTCACTGCAAAATGGTGACAGGCTGAGAAACACAAGCAAGAAATCTGGAATCAAGAGAGAGACCATGATGATATGTCACGTTGTGTGTAGAAAGTAGAAATCTGAGTTCTGCTGACCTAAGAGATCATAAACCAATTAGCAGAACGTGGGGAAACTGTTGTGATGGAGCAGCACAACAACAACAACAACAACAACTACATGCTCCCTCCATCCCAGGCCAAACCCGACTATTCCCAAGCAGGAGTGTCATGATGACTGGATGGCGCCGTTGGGACATTCTCGCAGCCATTACAATTATTGCACTGATATCATAACCACATTTAAAACTGCCCTTCACCATTTGGAGTGCACGGCATCCCATCCAGGATGCTAGCTTTAAGAGTATGAAAAGCGCTGGGCTGTCAGGCTTCGGTGATCCAGATACATCCAATTTGTAAAATTTGCTAAGCCAATCAAAAGACAAATATAACATATCTGTGTCAGTGTCTGGTTCCTTAATTATGAAGAGGCAAGTGAACGGAATCCTCTAAACTCCACTTCCTCAAACAGCTTCAGACGTGCATGCTAGCAGCTCCGTGTGCCTGCACTTCAGGGATTTGAATTTTGTTGATCTACTCTCCGTTTGCTGTGTGGGGCTTCTCCTCACAACCAAATACATGGATTCATGGGATTGTCCTCACATTGCTTGTGTTCTTGCTGTAACCTGAACTGATCGTGTTTCAGACATTCCCACTGGCAGAGGTTAACCAGTTGGTTTTATAGGGCCAAAACCTATTAAACTGAACAACATGAAAACTTCACTGAGGACATTCCAGACGATTGTTTATTGCACAGATACACTCACCAACCACTTTATTAGGTACATCTTGTTCGCAAAGCGGACCTCATAAAAAGGTCTCGGGCTGCCGTAACCCATCTGCTTCATGGTTGGTGGTGTTGTGCGTTCAGAGATGCTCTTCTGCAGACCTCCTTTGCAACGAGTGGATCGAAGAGTAACTGTTGTCTTTCTATCAGCTAGAAACCGGTCTGGCCGTTCTCCTCTGACCTCTGACCTCTGGCATCAACAAGGCATCCTCTCCCAGACAACTGAGCATCACTGGGTGTCTCCTCTTTGTGGGACCATCCTCTGTAAACCCTAGAGATGGTTGTGTGTGAGAACCCCAGGAGATCAGCCGTTGCTGGAATAGTCGGACCAGCCCATCTGGCACCAACAACCATGCCATGTTCAACTTTCTTCCCCATTGTGATGCTCGGTTTGAACTTCAGCCCATCGTCTGGACCATGTCTACATGCCTAAATGCACTGACCTATGAAGAAGTGATGAGTGTGGATAAACATAATAACTTAAAAGGTGATGTCAGATGTTAGTTAATTACTATTTTGAAATGCACAGCTCAAATTTACTCAAGACGTTGCGACAATAATGGCCTCGGCAAGAGTGACAGAGCCGAGCCGCAATTGGTTATTGAAACTATCAGGAGTGAAAACAGCTTAAAACACAACAATATTAACCAGCAAAATGACTTCAATGCAACAGGGAAGATGTACATTGCCTCTGAGTTCTGCACAGGCAGCAAGGCCATAATGAATCAATTAGGGGATTAAGCAGAATGCAGACACAATGCTGGAGACTGATCTTACGTAAGTGTAGGCACAGCAATGGAACATTCACAGACGGCAAAGTCCCTGATGAGACAGTTTTAGTGATCTTTCTTTTTGAAATGAATCCATTTGGATAGTTTCTTCCTCTCCACTGTGACGCCGTGTTGCCAGTTTCCAGCGATATTAATCCCCACGGGGAAATTAACTCTCCATTTGACCCATTCGTATTCGCATTCGGTGAACACACACATCGAACACTTATATAAGGAGCGAGCATGCACACAGACACGCACACACACGCGCGCACACACACACACACACACACTTGAGCAGTGGGCTGCCGCAGTGCCCAGGAAGCATTTTTGGGGGTTAGGTGCTTTGCTCAGGAGGGGAAAGCGCTGTTCTTTCCCTCCCCCACAATTTTCCCTTGCTAAAGGGGATCGATCTTTCTGTGCCAAGCTTGCTTCTCTAACCTTTAGACCACGGCTGCCGGTTTATCCCTCGGAAAAAAAGCATGTCGCGGGCATCAATAAAAGACATTGATAAGCTCAGAGGCGTATGGTTCCCATGGATCGAACCATTTGGACCGTACTCTCACCTGGAACTGGTTCTCCATTCCCATCCCTTCTACAACTCAGTGCAGTAGCGCTCTGAGTTACATGCTAATGTAGGGATGCTAACATGCTTGCGATGAAACTCCTAAGATACTGATGCTGAAAACGTTAGTATGCTAACATTTGTTAATTCACACAAAATATAGTGCAGCTGGGGTTGATGGGAATGTTTTGCAGGCATCTGGTATGGAGACCAACCAGTTGGTCTAATCAAATGATTGACCTGATGGGTCTTGATGAAACACCTCGGGAAGTCCAGAATTATGAGGGACACATGACCTGGTTGCAACCTCATTTCATGGCAAAACAGCCGGTTGCCATGATATTTCAGTCACAGCCACGCAGTGTGTGACTGTCACCACAGGAACAACAATCAGCTCACCAAAATTAGGGGCATTCATTGTCATAATTAGTATTTGTAAAAATGTTGCAGCATCTTTGCCGATCCTGATGACTCTTCTTTTCCCAGCAGGACAAAGTCGGAGAGATCCATCCTCAGTGGACCATGAAGGTCTGTGCCGAACATCGCACCGATCTGTGTGGTCCTGAATGGCGCCAACCAGCCGGTCAATGAGGCACTGCCCTCATCAGACTGAGAGAGCTTTACATGCCTTCACTCAGGTGCTTTGGAAAATGTGTGACTTACAACCCTTGAAGGACTATAAGGCACTTTGGGACACCGCTGGAATCTCTGATTGAGTGTAAATCCGCAATAATGTGATAACTGGACCTCACTTGTTAGCGGGCGTTAAGGCCAAAAGCCTGAGTGACTTCAGGTACCTGTGAGACCACAGATTCAGAAAGGCTGCCTGGATGCATCCATGAGGTGCTTATCACACACCATAAGACCTCGGGTAAACAGCTGAGAATGTTCCCTTTAAAAAACTAATCCACCTCACAAGCCATTTACGGTATGTAAGAACTGACTTGACTGATGTCATCGTAGAGGTTTTCATATGCAGATGTGCTTCTGCCAGTGTGACACAGCCCACATTGACTCTGATGCAGTCCCTGTTTTAAGCTGCTCTCTCTGAGGGACACAAAGTTCCCTTCCTCCGTTTGCTGAGATTAACTTCCCTGAGCTCCCCATGCTCCACCCAAGTGTGCAAGTACACACACACACACCCCACACACACACAATCCAGTGTTCATGAAAACGTACTAATCCTGCCTGCAGGAACATGCACTGCATCACTTAGTGTCACTCTGTTAGCTACTTTAGGAGGACGACAAAGTTTTTATCATCTGAGCAAACATAATTGAATTTAGCTGTACTCTTCTAAAGGAATGCTTCATCTGTAGACTGTTACAAGCTGTTTCACACTGTTGCTTTGCTATTATATGATTTTTTATTCCAGAGGGGGACCAGAAATAAATTATTCTTAGGGATGACATGAATACACATAATACCTTGTGTATTATGTGTGGTACTTTTTGTACCTTTAAAATGTTGAGTCTTAGACAGAGACAGAGAATCCTTGACGTTTTACTTTTTCTTAATATTCCTCTGTAAAAGGATCCCTGTATTCTTCTATCTGAAGAGCACCTTGTGCTTAAGCATAAAAGGTACTATATAAACACAAATTATTATCATATCAATGTGGTTTAAAGGGTGATTTCACACCACACCTGTTTAGTCCGATAAAAACAAGACAGGTCTCAGCGCAATTTGTTTGCGATGTTGTGAAAGCTGCCAAATAACCGCAAGGAGGGCGGTGGAAAAGGTGGGTCCAAGTCCACCCTGGATGCGACTCTGGAGTGGTTGATTTGTGGTGACATCATGATCCAACCCCACTGTGCACGGGGACACAGGACAGTGTCCTCCCTGGGAGGGTAAGACCAATTACAGAGCACTTCCTGTTTGCTTGTGCCCCCCTCTCTGTGGACTCAGACCAAACCTGAGGCAATTTTGCCAAAAAAAAAAAAAAAAGTAATTAGTTGGACTATGATTCAGACAATAACTGAACTTTAGGTATAAAATTTCCCTCAACATGTGTAAAAGACATTGGGCCTCAGACGAAAAAGCTACTTTTGTACTTGCAAAGATTTGACTTAACTGGCATTTTGCGAGTGAGTTTGAAAACCTTTCACCAGTTTCCTTTTACTGTCATTACCACAAGTGTTATTGAATGGAGAGGAAAGCTCGCACTCTATCAGACCCAAGCCGTCCACGTCCTCCATGGAGCCTTTTCAGGCGTTGCTGCGTCCAAGAAATTACATGGATTCCTCTTCTCCTCTTGGATTACTTTTTGGTGAATGAGGTTTGCCCACCAGTGGTTTGAGCCGGGAGTCTAAACATGTCAACCTCTATGATTGCTACAGCAGGTAGGAAAGGGGCCGCTTAAGGGGGACCTTTATGCTTATTTTCTGCGATATATACTGTATGTAAAAGTAATCACTGAGCAAAAAATATCTTGATCCACAAGCCGATTTCCATTTTTTTCTGCTTTTGTGCTTGCTCCAGTGAAAGCAATAATCCATAGCTACAGTCATACCTCAACCACAAGTGAAGCGGCCGCTCTCCAACTGCTATACTGGTCTGCCGACCACGTTACTCATCAAAAACGTGTTATTTAGCTGCGGGGAAAAGTGAAATTCATCTGTCATCCCGAAAGAAGGCACCAGGCTATGCTGGATATGCTTTTGGTTTTCAGGCCGACGGCGGCTGTTTGCCTCTTCAAGCTACTTCACAGAGGACTCCTGCTTGAACACAGCATGAATCTGAAATTTCGCACTGTTGCTACAAAGACAGGTTGTTCCATCTTTTGAGGGTGTAGTTGAGTCGAAAGCTCTATGGAACATTACATAGCATCCCGCAAATGCTTTTCTTGTATAGGTCATCTGAAAAATGATTTGTGATTACAGTTAGACTGGTGTATGTGCCCAGTGTTCGCAATCAGCCAGAACATCCAAACCACTGCATGTTTTCCATAGAATATAATACAACAGCCCTGCAATATATTTATTAGCCCACCACCCAATATAAGGTTTGATACTAACTGAATTCTAATTTTTCAGATCAGGAGTAAACAAGTAAACAACTATAATTCAATATCTTAATCAACAAATAATGATGTGCTTTACTATTTTTTTCTGTTTGTTGTTAAACAGTAAATTTGATAATTCATGGATAACAATAATAGCTATGTTAGCATTAAAATATCATCTCAGTTGAAGAGCTTCTTCATACTGGTGGAGTAAGCATTGTGGAAACATACAATTATTTTAGTAATTACCAGTTCTGCTCATTTAGGGAAGCTGTGGCATGGGATGACCAAAATATTAGGGAAACCTCTCAATGTCAACACCTCTCTCAAAAAGACTTTTTAAAAATTTAGTATGGAATTTATTGCAGGGCTGCTGCAGTATATTGTTATATTGTATTGTAACTTTGCAGTGGTTTGAATGTTGTGTGTTTATATGAGCTTGAAATCT
>CAAKHG010016990.1:0-11460 GCA_901007715.1 Dactylopterus volitans | reverse complement strand
AGCCCTTGAAGCCGAAGCCCTTCTCGCCGGTGCACAGAGCTCGGAAGTTCTCTGCAGGAGCAACGTGAAGCTCAGAGTCAAGTTCTGAAGCACCAATCAGCTTCTTTATGGTTCAAAACACACATTTCGCCTTCCAGCTCATCAGGACACAAACATGCTAATATCATGCTAACATCAGTTGCCTGCAATAAAAAGCTTAGTCAAGCTGTAGCTAAATATACAATAAAAGTACAATACAGACCTGGATTATGATTGTTATTGTCATAAAGTGAGAGGAGGACCACCTACCTGCCGTCTTTGGGACCACATCCACCCGCAGCTGCAACACACACACACACACACACACACACACACACACACACAGTGAGTGGAACAGAAAGTGCAGACGAGGTTTTAGCAGCACGAAAATTAAAAAAAAAAAAAACTTCAAAAAACTATTCAAAATCTAAAATAATTTGGAATAATCACAATTTGGAACTACAAAGCTGGGGGTCCACGCGCGCAGGCGTGTTAATTAGCTGCACCCCTGCTCATGATGCAGCGACTGCAGTCCCATCTCCCAGAATGCCTCGCTGCGGCCGATGATGGCGGTGACGTCGATGGGCGTCTCCGTCGCCGCTGTGAATCAGGTCCGATTTCACCGTTAATCCGGTTCACGGCGAGAATAAAAGCGACGTTCGGGCGAGAGACGCGCGGCCGCGTCGCCGCTTCTGCGGTCTTCACCGGGGCGGGTTTAACGGGCGAGTTTTAACCTCCGCAAAATGACACAAAGGTCCGAACAATCTGAGATTACCTCCATGACGATCCTGCCGGCGTTCGAGCCGCCGATGTTGATGTCGAAGAAGACTCTGGGGTTCCCCATGATCGCCAATGTTCGCTGGATGCTTCCTGACTTCCGCACTGACTCCGCTCGGCTTCTACCTGGTTTATATGGATCTGAGCGCCGCTGACGGGGGGAGCGCAGGCAGCCAATCACGGACCGGCGCTTCGGAACAGCTCCAGGGTGGGCCAATAGGAAGGAAGTGGGCGGGGTTCAAGCGGAGCGCTCCGTGCGCTTCACCGGCAGCCGGCGCGGGCGGGGGAGGGGGGGGGGGGGGGGGAGACGGCCGCGACGCGGGACTCAGCCGCCTGAAAATGAGGCGGTGGGCGAATCCAGCGCACCCGAAGATGGGCGCGAAGAAGGAGCGCAGCGGGCTGAAAATGGCGGCGGGAGGCCGCGGCGGCGCAGCGCGGCATCGCGAGCGCGGGTCTGCGTCACCGGGACAGTCGGACGCGACGCGTGCCGCAAAATTTCAGCCTCAAGCGTTTACTGAGAAGCATTTAGAAAGGCGATGAAAGTGCGCTGTCGTCACTGCGCGTAAAAGCAGGCGGACGGCGCGGAAAACTGTCCAGTTACCAAAATAAAAGCATTGAAATCAAACATGAAAATCTTTTTTTTCTATAATTAAATCAATTAATTTATTGATTTAATATGTTCCAGCTACAGAAGGACAGCACTCCACATCCTGTCTGGTAAAATCCACTCCGGAGTTTCGGAGAAGAGGAGCTGCAGCGCTGGCGGCGGATGGCTTTAATGTTTGGTCCATATATCCAGCAGGAAGTCCGACTGGTTCCCGGTGGGGGGGCGTTTGGACTCGAACGGGGCTGCCCCGTGTCACCGGTTCTGCTCATAACTTTTACGGACAGATTTTCGAGGTGCGGCGAGGCGTCGGAGGGGGGTCGTGTCTGGTGGTCTCAGGGTCACGTCTCTGCGTTTTGCGGATGGTTGGGTTCCTCTGGTCTCATGGAGCACTGGTTTCACTGGCGCAGTTTGCAGCCGATCGTGAAGCATCTGGGATGAGGAGGGAGCTGGTTCGGAATCTGGTCAGCGAGATGTTCTGGAGATGTCTCACAGGGACACGCTGGAGAGATGATGCCCCCCGGCTGGCTGGGAACGCCTGGGTGGTCCCCCCAAGAGGAACCGGTGGAAGCGGCTGGCGAGAGGCGTGTCTGGGTTTCCATGCCAGACAAATGGAAGGAGACGAGATATTTTTCAAAAGCTTAAAAAGTCAAAAGACTGGATTTCATGCACCTTTATCTCCTCCAGAGGAGAGTCTGACTTTCACGCCGCGCCACTTATACAACTGCCATCGTTTTTGTAGGGATTGTTTTTATAAATTTGGGGGCAGAAGAAGGCAGAAAACACCAGTGACATCGTAGGAGGAGTTTGTGCCGCAGGCTTGCGCCATTTATTTCGTTAATTGTTTATTTAACAGGGACGATACAAACCACATTAGCACAAAAAAAAAATTGGGAAAATATGATGCGTGCAGGACGACTGGCCTCAGCTAATCTGAGGTCCGCGTCCCTGGCCAGGCTTTTAATTTCAATTAAGGAATTCAAACCTGATGTAAAATGCAGATTAAAAACCAGATGGATTTTTCGTTCAACGGAGCAAAGAAACAAGATGAAAACAAAACAGAACACAAAACGGACGGGAAAAAAAGTGATTTGTCCTAAGGTGTTAAATGGCCGCTAGCGTCTCTGCTGCTCCTAGAACACGACAAGACACAGAAAAGACAAAAGAGGAAACGAGTGTTACCCTTGTCATCCCGTTCAGAAGCCCATCAATGCCCACATTTCTCCTGCCGCTTAAGCCAAAGCCCGACACCTTCACGCCCGTTTTGAGATTCAGCGCCTGGCGGTAAAGATCCCGTAAATGTGTTCACTCACCGAGATGGGGGACTGACCAATTTGTTGGGACTCAACACGTCTGATTGGTCGCTATCTTAAAAAAAGTGAGAGGTTTATAAAATTGGTGAAATGAATTAAACTGTAGTCGTGCATGATTTCGCAAAGCTTGTTTGTGGAGTGACGACAGAGGGTCTGACGCCTGAATCAGTGGACCCGGGCCGTGACACAAATGGGATAAAACCACGGCTACACGGATACATCCAGATGTGCACGAGCTGCCTTAAAGCGATGAGGACCGTGTCGTCAGCGTACATCTGACCTTCGGTGTCTTTACAAACATTTGGTAGATCGTTTATGTACAGGCAAAAAAAAAACAAAAAACAGATAGAGCCCCAAACCGAGCCCTGCAGCACACCAGGCTCGCTGCTCAGAAGTGATGTTTTACATTCTCTAATGGGACTCACTGCTGCCGTTGTTCCAGATATGAGCTAACCCGGCGAACGGCTGCATCAGGAAAAACTGAACCGCGTCAAAGTTTGCTGACGAGGATCTCATGACGTACGGCGTCACCTACCACACTGCCATCACCTAGCCAGTATTTGACCCGCATTGAAATATCAGTTAAAAAAAACCCTACGTTTGGATATACAGCAACAGTCAGACGTGTGGAGTTAGAATCCAAACGGGTCCCTGATGGTTGCTCATTGGATGCGAAACATAGTTCAGAGGGAACAAAGAAGCCACGTGCAAAGCAGAAACCGGGAGTAAGCAGGCGTGTCTGCACGCGGCTGCTGGAACCTTGGATGATCAAATATTCTGGCTGTTCCATGATGGAGAGGATAAAATGCACCCACCAGACGCAGCTGGACGAATCCCGGGCAAAGAGCAAGCAACCCAGAAAAAGAAAGCATGTGCAGCCAAACCCTGCGGAGCAGCTCCCCAGATACTCCTGAAATCAGACCTTGGTTGACTGTAGCCTTGATTGTCCTTTTCCTCATCATCTTCAGCGGACAGATCAGATGTTTGCACAGCCAAGAAGCGACATGAGCAGACAGGGGAGGAGCCGGGCAAGCCAGCGCCGCTCTCAGCCGCCATCTTACCATCTGAAGCGTCGAGGTGGATGAGAGGAGCCGCCGGGGCCTCGCCGCCCGACTAAAGCTGGCCGCAGTCGGCGATGGACACCTTGGCTTTGGGGGTGCCGTTCCCTGTGCCACACTTCTCCATGGCCTTGACCACTTTCATGCCTTCCACCACTCTCCCGAACACCACGTGCTTCTTGTCCAGCCTGCGGAGGACAGAACGGGTGAGCGCGGCGGCTCGGACCGGCTGAGACCAGCTGAGACCGGCTCAGACCCCGACAGAAACATGGCGACGCACCATTCGGTCTTATCCGTGCAGATGAAGAACTGGGAGCCGTTGGTGTTCTTGCCGGCGTTGGCCATGGACAGGATGCCCTCCTCTGTGTGCTTCAGCTGGAAGTTCTCGTCCGCAAACTTCTCCCCATAGATGGATTTGCCTCCCGTCCCGTCGTGGTTGGTGAAGTCGCCGCCCTGAGCAGAGGAATTAAAACCCCCCAAAACAAAACAGGAAGTTACGTTTCCCACCTTCAAATGTCAGCACAACTTAGTCTGTGACCGCGAGTCAGCTTGAATGGTTCAGTCCTTTGGTAGCTAACAGTTAGCATGCTCACTAGTAGCAGCATGCTCACTAGTAGCAGCATGCTAACGTTAACAGTGAGCACGCTAACAAGCGACCACCACCTCCGACTAATCTGCACACTAAAAACCATCATCTGAACACGTCTCCGCTCTCCTCAGCTGCCACTTTCCACCTAGCGGCTTCGTCGGCTTCCATCAGAGTCAAACAGGAACAGGAAGTTCACCTGGCACATGAAACCCGGGATGATGCGGTGGAAGCCACAGCCCTTGAAGCCGAAGCCCTTCTCGCCGGTGCACAGAGCTCGGAAGTTCTCTGCAGGAGCAACGTGAAGCTCAGAGTCAAGTTCTGAAGCACCAATCAGCTTCTTCTTTATGGTTCAAAACACACATTTCGCCTTCCAGCTCATAAGTGTCTAAAAAAACAGCCTCGGTAGAGAAGTTTGTCTTGATGTAGATGTTCATTTATTTGAGAAGTTGCATGAACAACCACCTTCAATATGGTTATTTTCCCCCCGATTCTTTTAGTCAAATGTTTTTTTGTGATATTTACACTAATTTTGCTTCTTACTTTGTTCAACCTTTAGCCTTTTTTTCTGTGCCAAACTTGGTCAGTTTTAGTTGTGTAAATTATTAGAAACTATGTCTTCTTGAAATTTGCTGGTTTTGAGAGTTTTATGAGCTTGCGTTTTGTTTACTCTGTGGATCAGCTGATGGTGCTGAAGCTTTGCTAAGGTGACAGGAGGAGGAGATACCCGCTGGACTTTGGGACGGAGAGGGAGAGGATGGTTACAGCAGCCGAGTCTCCCCTCTCTTTTCACGGGCAACGTGAGATCATGGGAACATGATGGATGAGCCGCCAGCTCGGAGTCAGAGTACTGCTCAGCTCTGTGGAGTGCTTCACCGTGTCTTCAGCATGGGCCTGAGTCCCCGGAGGTTCCCCTGTGCTGTGGAGGACGTTCTGCCTTCTGCCATTGCCAAACACAACACAACCCAGGGGTATCTCGGAGTCTCGACTGGTGGCGCTGACGTCACACATCATGAAGACCATGGAGAGACTAGTTCTGGAGCACCTCCGGCCTTTTGTCAGGCCCCACCTGGACCCCCTTCGGTTCTCCTACCAGCCTGGGATAGGAGTTGAGGATGCCATCATCTATCTGCTGAACTGTGTCTAATGCCACCTGGACAAGCCGGCGAGCACTGTGGGGGTCATGTTCTTTGACTTCTCCAGTGCTTTCAACGCCATCAGGCCAGTTCTACTGGGTGAGAAACTGATAACGACGCAGGTGTGTCCTGGATTGTCGACCATCTCAGACCACAGTAGGTGCACTCGCAGCACTGCGTGTGCTCAGCAACACCGGAGCCTCACAACAAACCGTCCTCTCTCCCTCCACACCACGGACTTCAACCACCAGACACGGTCTTGCCGTCTTGAGGAGTTTTCCGATGACACTGCTGTGGTTGGATTTATCAGCGGGTAAGGCTGATGGGACTGAACACAGGGGGGCTGTGGTGGAGAACCACCTGCAGCTCAGTGTGGCAAAGACAAAGGAGCTGGTTGTGAATCTGAGGAGGACCAAAACCAGTGATCCCATCTTCATCCCGGGGGTAAGTGTGGTCATTATTGAGGACTATTAATACCTCCAAGTGTCTATTTTCTGAGGAGACTCTGGCCCTTTAACATCTTTGGGACCATGCTGAGGATGTGTTACGAGTCTGTGGTGGCGGTACTGTTCCGTTTGCTGGGGCAGCAAACTTAAGGCTTATTTAAGCTCGGTGTTAAAAATACCCACACACGTACGGAGGGAGCCTTCTGTTCGTCCTCTGCGTACATTTCGTGCATATTTTGGAAACGGTTGGGGCAGAGCTGAGCAGGATAACCTACATGCCACCAGCAAAAGGAACAAAGAAGACGTCACAAATTGCTGAACTTTTTTGAAAAGGCGTCGTGCGAATGTGTACGGAATCATCGGAGTTATAAAAACATCGCGAGGGACAGAGAACTCCTAAAGACCAGTCCGGAGGAGCTCGGGTGTGAGCTTGAAGGCAACGAAGTGGAGGTCCGTGTGGGACCGATTTGTTGAACTCGGCACTGCCCTCTGGTGGATGTATCGCTTAACAGCCACGCCAACGTGAAGCATGCAACGTTTGAGTCGGACGTACCTATTTACGCACGTAAAGTGAGCGTAAATGGAGGACGCCTCCCACCCCTCTACGGTCACAGGAGGACTTTCTACATACTGTGTATGTCTATTTATCAATTTATTTTATTGCTGATTCCCAGTTAGGACTATTATTTTATTATTTTTACTACCATCTTTAAAGATGAGTAAGCGGGGGGTGGATAAAGTATTCTGATACTGACAAACACATTTTACTGCATGAAGGACGCAAACATTCTGACAATGATCACCAATCACCTGCAATAAACAACTAAGTTAAGTTAAGCAATAAAACAATAATAATAATAATACTAACAATGCTAATTATCATATAAGATAAAATTACAATGCAGACATGCAATGGAAATAATAAGCATGTTGTCATCAAACATCACGTGTCTACAAGCATGTTTGTGGCTGCGTTTAAAAAAAACTCCCCTCTGGTGGAGGAGGAGGAGGAGGAGGAGGAGGAAGAGGAAGGGGCGGGGGATCACCTACCTGCCGTCTTTGGGACCACATCCGGCCGGAGCTGCAATGCACACACACACACACACACACACACAAACACACACACATGCACAGTGCGTGGAAAAGAAAGTAAACAGGAGGTTTTAGCAATAGGAAACATAAAAATAAATGTAAAAAAGATCAGAAAAAAATCACGATACTAAATCAAAAAATAAAATAACTATTTTAAATAAGATTTGGGCCTGTGTCCATCCATGGAGACATATTTGATTAGCTGCGTCCCCCAGAATGCCTCGCTGCAGCCGATGATGACGTAGGTGACGCAGCGTCCGTCGCCACTATGAACCAGACTGATTTCACCGGTTTATCCGGTTATTAACAACGAGCTTCAGCTGTTGAACCGAGTCCGATTAAATCGGGCGAGTTTTAATCTCCACAAATGCAACGAAGGTCCGAACAATCTGAGATTACCTCCATGACGATCCTGCCGGCGTTCGAGCCGTCAATACTGATGTCGAAGAAGACTCTGGGGTTCCCCATGTTCGCTAACGTTCCCTGGATGCTTCCTGACTTCCGCACTGGCTTCGCTCGACTTCTACCTGGTTTATATGGATCTGAGCGCTGCTGACGGGGGGAGCGCGGGCAGCCAATCACGGACCGGCGCTTGGGAACAGCTCCAGGATGGACCAATAGAAGTAGAGGGAGGTGGGGTTTAAGCTCTGTGGTATTGCCAGCCGTTGCCACGGGTGGGGCCGGGAGGAGACACTGGGCATTTCTCAATACCCAAGTATGCCAGTACAGACTTGTATGTTTCAAAATATTTGGGAAGATCGCCGCAGTAACATATTCCTGAAGTACGGGAGTTCACAAGTACAGTCATTGCGACTGGAACAGCGGTGTACTTCTTCTGTTAGAATGGTGGCTGGGGCCAGGTGCTTGAGCCTGGGCCTTTGCCCACGGGGTCCGGCAAACAGACATGGGTCCATCTTCCTGCAGGCCCACCACCCGCCGGAGGAGTCATGTGGGTCCGGTGCTTTGTGGATCGGACAGGCAGCGGCCTTGGCGGTCTGATCCCCATTCATGGAAACTGGTTAGCCTGGTTAGCCTGGTTAGCCTGGTTAGCCTGCATGCTGGAGCTCACCCCAGTGGACAAAAGAGTAGGTTCACTGCGACTTTGGGTCGGGAAACAGGTACTGACGTCTCGGGCAGTCAGGGAGGCAAGAACTGGTATGTGGAGAAAAGTTTGGTGAGACCATAGAGGAGGACTTCTGGGTGGCCCCGAAGAGGTTATGGCAAACCGTCCAGCAACTCAGGAGGGGGGCAGCAGCCACGGTGCCCCGGGAGTGCATGAAATCCATCCTGAGCTCCTTCATGCTCTGGATGTTGTAGGACTGTCTTGGCTGACATGCCTCTGCAACACTGCATGGACACTGTGGGCAGTACCTTTGGAGTGGCAGACCAGGGTGGTGGTTCCCATCTTCAAGAAGGGGGACCAGAGAACATGTTCCAACTACAGAGGGATCACACTCCTCGGCCTCTCGATCTTCTCTGGGGTCCTGGAGAGGCGAATCCATCTGATTGTGGAACCTTAAACACAGGAGGAGCAATGCGGATTTCATCGTGGTCGTGGAACAGCGGACCAGATCTACACCCTGGCGCGGTTGCTGGAGGGGTCGTGGGAGTTTTCCCAACCATTCCACATGTGTTTTGTGGATCTGGAGAAGGCTTACTACCGCTTGGTCCGCATATCGGGCAGTAAGTCAGACTCGTTCCCGGTGAGGGTTGGACTCCGACAGGGCTGCACTTTGTCACCGGTTCTGTTCATAGCATTTATGGAAAGGACTGCTGGGCGTCCTCAGTCCTCACTCCCACAAGCCCTCCAACCCTAACCAGATTTCTTCTGTGCAGGCTTTCGTCTCACCCCGGGTGAAGGAGCAGATGAACGAGGTAGCGATCGGAACGGCTGAGTTGGGGGAGGAGGGCAGAGGCTTTATGCATCCTTGATAATAGCTTTTAAGAGGTCCAGCATCTTGTTCCCCTTCCTCCCACATTCCCAGCAGCCCAGGGCCTTTTTCCCCTGGTGCATCATGTCTGGTTACATCGCTGCTGATCAGTGGCGGAGTGAATGCTGTTTGGACCCCTTCACGCTGAAGACTTAAGCCGAGTGTTAGCAGGGTTTCTGAAGCCGCTAGCTGCGGCGGGCGTGGCGGCGCCGCTCTGATTGGTCCACGTTTTTGCTTCGCCTGCAACACCAAGCCAAAGACGAGGAAAAGTGATGAAGTTCCATCCAGAACCGGTCGAGCAGCTGCCGATAATTACCGGAGCCGCTTCTGTCTGGTGTCGGCGGCGCGGCGGCGGCACAAACACGTCCTGGCAGCTACACCAGTCGACATGTGGAACAGGAGCGCCGGGCAGGACAAACACAGGTCAGACGTGTCTCTCAGCTGCCAACGTATTTAATGTTGTAGAATTTTTTTCTTACAACTTCTGATTTCACTCAAAAACTCCACTGATCACCGCAGAACCACAGGGGCTAACACGCTAATGTGCTAGCCCTCCGGACACACTTTCTGAGTCGTGTTTGCGTCACGTGACTGAGACGGCGCCACGCTCCGATGTGGGTGGTTCCCGCTCACGTCGAGTGGACTAAAAGGACCCTCAGCGCGATGCCGGGAACTCTGGGTACTGGTGTTCTTCTGCGGCAGCGGTCTGCCTCTGGTTTCCTGTGAGCGCCTGAACCCTGGTGCTGCCGCTGCGGTGGGTAACGGCAGCGTCCCATCAAACCTGACGTGGCGGAACACAGAAGCGAGACGCCGTCTTTCATTTGTGACAGCCAATGAGAGCCAGGTGCCAAAAGGAGGTGAGCCCGAATCGCAGGTGGGACGTCGAGGTCGCGGTGCAGGAGGAGAGGAACCAGAGTGGGACGACAGTCCTCCGCAAGCCCCGGCAGCTGCGTGTGACAGGAGCGTCAGCGGCCAGGTGTGTGTGTGTGTGTGTGCGTGCGTGCGTGCGTGCGTGCGTGCGTGTGTGTGTGTGTGCGTGTGTGTGCGTGTGTGTGCGTGTGTGTGTGTGTGTGTGCGTGTGGGCGTGTGTGAGCGCTCATGCTCTGTCTGCTCCAGGCTCCGTTGGAGGCTCTCGTCTCCACTGACGGGCCAGAAGGACCAGACAGTCGCTGTGACGTGAAGTGGCTGAAGGCTCGAGGGAGGAGAGACGATGTCAAACCGCCGACCAGTCAAATGACTCCCTTCAGTTCGGAGCCGCACGGAGAAACCTGGGAACGTCGCAGCTTTCAGCCGCCGCATTGGCCGAAATATTAGGGACCCCTCCCAGTGTAGCCCAGTACAGTCCAGCAGCGTCACAAACTACAGTCCCAATAACAATCATTCAAACATGTCAACACCTCTCTCACACACATTCAATCACAATCCAACATAAAACTCCTCCTGAAGGGAGAACTGATTGCAGGGCTGTTGGATTATACTCTATGGTGGACACGCGGTGGTCGTAATCTTATGGCTGATGTGTTGTATTATACTCTATGGTGGACACGCGCTGGTCGTAATCTTATGGCTTATGTGTTGTATTATACTCTATGGTGGACACGCGGCGGTCGTAATGTTATGGCTGATGGGTTGTATTATACTCTATGGTGGACATGCGGTGGTCATAATGTTATGGCTGATGGGTTGTATTATACTCTATGGTGGACACGCGGTGGTCGTAATGTTATGGCTGATGTGTTGTATTATACTCTATGGTGGACACGCGGTGGTCGTAATGTTATGGCTGATGTGTTGTATTATACTCTATGGTGGACACGCGCTGGTCGTAATCTTATGGCTGACGGGCGTATATGTATATATACTATAAACGCACGTCTAACATCCACTTGTATGAAAAGTTTAAAAAAAAAAAAAAGTTCAGCAGTAAATAATGTGAGTACATTTCCAACAGTGTCTCTCTGATGAACGTCACTGAATGTGACCTTTCATGGAACTTTCGTACGTCCGCTACACAGCAATGTTTGTCCCAGTTTTGTCTTACAATTTACATTTATTTTTTTTTCAAAATGATATTCTTTCTAAAGGTTAAAGTTGACATGTTTTTCTTCTGGTTAACAATCCCACATAAAGAGGCGCACAATCCCGGCAGCTCTGTGGCTCAGACCTTTTTAAATGCTGCTGGGAACTGTTGACAGTTTCTTTTTTCCCAATGATAATTTCCTAAATCTGTCATGTAACAAATGTCACTCAAACGAGACGGAGCGACGAGCGCGTCGGGAGACTCAACGGCTGCAGACTCACGACCATGTAGTCATTCTAACACATGGATGTGGCATAATGATGATGATGAGTTCATGCTGCTGTTTGAGCGTCATGGCGCCTCTGCAGCAGTATATCACATCCATGTATATAATCACCAACATATCATATCCATGTATATAATCACCAACATATCATATCCATCTATATAATCACCAACATATCATATCCATCTATATA
>CAAKHG010016984.1:15544-33821 GCA_901007715.1 Dactylopterus volitans | reverse complement strand
GTGTGCGTGTGTGTGTGTGTGTGTGTGTGTGTGTGTGTGTGTGTGTGTGTGTGTGTGTGTGTGTGTGTGTGCGTGTGTTTTTGTGTGTGTGTTTGGGGGCGGGGTCAGGTCAAGAGTGTTGAGGAGAACCTCAATGTCATCTGCTGCATCACGTCCACCCCCTCGCTCCCTCCACAATCACTTCCTGTTAGCCAAACACAGATCTCTCCGTCTTCCTCGTGCTCGGGAAGATAATCGACAATTAAATTAAGTGGCGGCGGAGTCGTGTCAGTCGGGGGATTGTGGGGGATTGTGGGGGATTGTGACGGCTGCGGGCTGATGGGAGATAACCGCAGGACACAATAACCCTCCGCCAAGAGAACTGCCGGCGTCTTCACGGTCATAACTCGCGCGTCTCGCAGTCGCGCGAGTCAAACGCGCGAGCGCAAACATGTGGCTCACGCGCACACGCGCACACACACACACACACGCTGACAGATACACACTGAATGATGTCACCGCCGCCTCAAACTCTCCCTCCCCGCCGCCGTATCGACTCCCAAAACGCACTGGCTCGGAAAAGCGCGCGCGTGTGCAGTCATGACAAATCACCGGTTCCACCGGCCGCGCCGCCTCCGGGGGGGTTGTAACGAAAGTGGGAGCTCACATGGCGGGAGGAGGCGGCGGCGGCGGCGGCGGCGGCGGCGGCGGCGTGGAGTCACTGAAGCCCACCGCTTTTCACTTTCATGTTATTGCGCCGCTTTATTTCATTACGCTCCTCCAGGTCCGCCGCAGCCGACAAAGTTTCCCGGCTTTAATCTGGTGTCTTTTCATCTCGCGTCTGCTGCCGCGTTTGGACGAATAACCGCCGTTTTGATTCAGTTTAATCTCCCACTTTACAACATCGGATTATTGTCCTTCCGCGCTCCCGCCCACCTGTATCACGTGTAAGAAGAGCTGTTTTGTTTTTTTTTTCGCGCATGTTAATTGGACATTAAGAAGACGCTCGCTCGCCGCGCGCAGCGGCGGCAGCTTCCCCTCGTTAGCATTCAGCCGGCTGACTAAACAGCGTAAAGGACGAGTGTCTGTCAGTGCTAATTACTTATGCAAATAGGCAGAGCGCAGTCGTCCCAGAACCACAGACACACACACACACACGCACGCACACACACACACGCAAACACACAGTCCATCCTTGCAAAGTAAACCAGCTTTGTGCGCTAATGTTATATAGAACAGAGAGGAGACCATATCTCTCACATAATTACGGGGTAAATAGTCGATAAAAGTAAATGAAACAGTGCCTCAGTCGGTTTAGTCTTTGTGAATATTTTTCGAATGCTCGCAGACAATCAGATTTTTTTTTTTTTTTTTTAATACCTCAAGTGGTCAAACCCGCTGAGCCAATCGATGCATATTAACGGTGAATCTTTTCCTAAAGGGGTTTGCTGAGTTATTGTCCAACTGTGCAGTTTTCATCTCACCTGATTTTGAAATTGACTGGAATCTTTGCATATTTATTGACGGACACATAATGTTTGATTATGAGAAATGAAGTCGGCAACTAATAGATGCGGCCGAGCGGGTCCCCCCGGAGCTGCTGGGATTATTGGATGCGGAGATGAAGCTGATGTTGATGGGTATAACCGGTGGCCATCGTTGCTGTGCTGCTAAATAACCAACGTTACCTAACGTGTTTGATATGATGATAGAAGCCTTTTCAGAGAATTTATTGGTTACACAAAAACAAAAAACTATCATGCTTTTACCAATTTTTTTTCCCGCCTTTTTCCTTCAAGGTATCACCAGTGCGGCTTATAGAGCTCATGAGAATATTCATATCTAACTTCATTTTAAAATGGATGCTCATATATACTAAAGTATATTCTAGTTTATAATTTGTGTGCGTAATTGTACTTGGACACTTTGACCTTTGAAGGCGTCTCACAATGTGAGGACCTGCCAGTTTGAAGGTGAAGATTTTTAGCCCGAAGGTTAGAACCGGGTTTAGGGTTTGGCACCTAGTAATAAAGAATTATCCTAAGACAGAAGCACAAGGATGCGTGTTTGTCAATGGTATTTTTTTTTTTGTTGTGCTCTAGTATCACAGACTGGTCCAATTGTGGAGAGACGTCATTTCTGAGGTCCTTGTTAAGGTAATTTGTGAATTGGTAATGGCTAACCCTAACCCTAAGGGTAAGGTGTGTATATGTAACGGTTAAGGGTAAGTAATGGTTGAGGGTAAGTAAGTAATGGTTAAGGGTAAGTAATGGCTAGGGGTAAACGTAACTAATGGTTATGGTCAAGACTGAGGCTGAGACATAGTTACGGGTAAGTAATGGTTATGGTTACAGTTAAGGGTAAGTTAAGGTTAGGGTGCGGGCTCCATTTTGTCGTTAGGACCACATGGCATCTAAGGCCAACTGGTTAAGATGAAATGGTTAGGTTTGTTCTTGAAGAAGATAGAAGTATGAGGATGTGTGCGCGTGTGTTTCTGTGTGTGTGTGTGTGTTTCTGTGTGTGTGTGTGTTTCTGTGTGCCATGAATACATTGCGTTGCACAGTCAAAACTCAATAATGCACAATATTCCAGGCAAGAAACAGCAAAGAGCATCGCACGCTTGCGCGCGCGTGTGTGTGTGTGTGTGTGTGTGTGTGTGTGTGTGTGTGTGTGTTTGTGTGACTGCGCTGCAGTAGGTGGGTTCCGGAATAATCATCACCCACTGCTACTTCAGCGCGGTGACGATATTCCCACAAATTGCATGTTTTGCCGTCTGCTGATGCCTTAGTCACACGCCTGCGTCGCTGTCGCCGCGGGACGCCGCAGCCGCTCCGAGACTCGGCGCCGCCTCTCGCCGAAGTCGCCTGCCGCCGCAATCACCACCTCATTTACTCAGAAGCTATTTGCTAATCCTGCTAATAGCTTTGCTCGGAGACAGCGTTTGATTGAGAGCCTGCTCCCCGACAGCCGTCTCGGGAGGAGGAGGCGGAGGGAGCGGAGGAGGAGGAAGGGGAGGAGCCACGAATCAGGTGGCTGCGGCGGCGTGAGAGCTGCATTAACGGGTGAGCACCAACCTTCACACCATTTTTATTCATCCCATTGGGGAGATTTTCATATCACCGGGGGTCAGGGGAGCCGAGACCCCAAAGAGCTCGTAACCGGCTTCCCCTCGTCACCCCTCCCCCTCGCTCATGCATTAGCTATGAATTCACCAACAGCTCAATATCTCCTCCAGCCAATAAATGCAAGGCCTGACCCCGGCGCCTATAGGCCCACCGAGCTTCTGTTTATAGCCCGCTAGTTATTTTAGACACAAACGCGACGCGCCGGCAGGGAGGGTTTGCGCGTCCCCCCCAAAACGAGGGGAGGAGACGCGAGCGTGTGACGCGCCGATTATTTATGATCATCAATTATGGAGAGTGGCGATAATCGACGTGTAATACAGAGCAGACGATTGTTAGATCGCAGCCAGAATCGATGGTGGCGTTGAATCCTGAGCTCCATTAGACGTGACAGGATATCGATTTGCTGTCAGCAAAACTCGAGTTTCTTCCGTTCGGTTGTTATTGCACAGAAGTTTCAGTTTAAAAAAAAAAAAAAAAAAAAATCCCGATATTGTGTTTCGATTTTGTTTTATTATTTATGTTTATGGTTTACCTGACTCTGTTTTATCTTGTTCTGTAAAGCAGATCAGGTCATATGCGCGATGTTGATATTTTTATGTGCTTCACTCTGACTGATCCAATCACTCTCATGTTTTTATTGTTCTGTAAAGCACTTTACAGCCGCGTTTTTTAAAAGTGTGATACAAAAAGTTATATTGTTATTATTATTATTATTATTATTATTATGTAGCCTCATGCACACACACATCTCACAATCCGTGGGCCACACACGCTTGACTCTGACGTAACACTGGAAGACAAACTAGCCTTGTTTACGTAAAAGTCATGTGACGGTCACAAACACAGCGGATACATTTAAAAACTCTTTTTTTTTTTTTTTTAAAGAAAACAAAAAAGAGTAGGGAATTAAGTTGTCTTTCTTTCAAGATACTCGCGCACGATCCAGCTGTTTAGAACAGGTGGCTCATGGGAGATGCGGCCTTCACCGGCGCTTTTGTCCACAGGGGTCGCCAAAGTCAACAAAGCGAGAGCTCCTGGTAGCTCGTGTGTGTGTGTAAGTGACTGCAGCTGGAAACGCCTCATAACACACAGACGGGACGCAAGTGTAAGATTCATGAATTTGACGGATGAAACATTTCCAGTTCCACATGTGAATTTGACTTGTGCTCCGAATAGGGGAACTTTTTCTTTTCCCTTTTGTCTCCTGCTCACAAATAAAAAGCGTAGGGCCTCAACGACGGCCAGTGATGATTTAATATTCCTGTGTTTTACGACGCTGTCGTGTTCACGCGAGCGCGCGGAACACGTTCCTCCCCCCACGGCGACGTCCCAGGCCGCGGTGCCGCCTCAACGCCAGACGCGGATCAGATTCCGCGGCGCGTCCAGATTGGCCTGCATGTTTAACAGTGCCGGCGGCGCCACCGCTGCCGCCCCCGCCCTCCGCCCCCGCCCCCCGCCTCCGCCGACTTCCGATGGAGGCGCCGAGGCACGCGCGACACAAAGCGGTGGGGAGCGACTGAGGCAGGCGCCGCGTGCAAATATTATTCATAAATGCCAAATGGCACATTAGCGCAGTTCACTTGGCCGCTCTGAAATGAAGAAAAAAGCACAGCGGCGAAGCCATTACGCAGAATAATCACCTTGACTTAAAAAGAAGAAGAACAAAGAAATGAAAAAAAAAAAAAAGGCATGCGTGTCTTTCAGAGACAGCAGGCTGGGGGTGAGAAAGGTCCGCACTTAAAGCCGAGCTGAGCCGAGCTGCTCACGTCGCCCGATAAAAAAGCCTCCACAACCCGCCGGCAGGAACACGGCCGCCGCCGGTGTGTCTCAGTCAGAGAGAGAACAGACCCACCGGAGGCCGGCAGCACTCGGGCGGATTGCTTAAAATGTCTGCTTTGCCTTTGTAATTGTGATTTTTATCGGCTGCAGCCACGGAGAACGTATTTGTTAAGATAACGAGGGAGCGTGGCTCTAACAGGAGGCGAATGGTGATTAATCCACGTGTTGCGGCGCGTATGACATCAGCATGTTGCATGTGACCTTGGAGCCGCAGCGATTGCATCTGCTTGTTAATAAAAGGGGGGGGGGGGCACGGACACAGATGAGCCAAAACATTATGACCACCTGCCTGATGTTGTGTAGGTCCGTCTTCTGCAGAAGGTGCTGCTGTGGTATCTGACATCAGGATGTATGCAGCAGGTCCTTCAAGTCCTGGACATAGAGAGGTGAGGCCCCCATGGATCGGATTCGTTTTGTCCAGCACATCCCACAAGATGCCGGATTGGATTGAGATCTGGGGGCCGAGTCAACACCATGAACTGGTTGTTGTGCTCCTCAAACCATTGTTGCTTTGAGAGCATTATCCTGCCATCGGTGAATACCGTTTCCATGGAAGCGTCTGCAGCCATGCTTAGGCAGGTGCTGCGTGTCAAAGTAAGGGCCCAAAATTTCCCCAGCACAACATCGCCAAAAGCATCGCTCTGCCTCTGCCGGCTCGCTTCTTCCCATGTCCACACACGTTCACGTGGTACAAAAGAAAACGTGATCCATCAGACCAGGCCACCTTCTTCCGTTGCTCTGTGGTCCAGTCCTGACGCTCACGTGTCCATTGTTGGTGCTTCCAGCACTGGGCGGGGGTCAGCATGGGCACCCCAACTGGTCCCACACACACAACAAGCTGCCATGACTGTGTGTTCTGACTCTTTTCTATCAGAACCGAGCAGCAGCCACCGAAGCAATTTAAGCTCCAGTAGCTGGTCTGTGGGATCGGGCCGCACAGGCCAGCCTTCTCACCACACATGCATCAATGAGCCTTGGCCTCCATGACCCTGTCGCTGGCTCAACACTTTACCGAAAAGGTCCCTGGACCTTTTGATGGGTCCTGATCACTGCAGAGCAGAAACACCCCACAAGATCTGCAGTCCTGGAGAGGCTCTGACCCGGTCATCTAACCACTGCAATTTAGCCCCCGTCAAAGTTGCTCAAATCCTCACACTTGCCCATTTTTCCCAGCTTCTAACACACACACACACACAGACACACACACTCTCACTCGCACACACACACTCTGTCAGTCAGTCAGTCACTACCAGAGTGCATGATGACTGATGAGGCACGATGAAGATACATTACTGAAATCAAGATTGATGAATCTCCAGAAACACCGAGATTCATCCTCTGAGTAGTTTGACTGTCCATCAAAATCTTAATTGCAGAGATGAACTTTAACCAGGCTGCGTCTGAAACAGACTGGAACAACCCGCCTCCGCTTCCTCCCACAGTCAAAAATTAAGCCAAAACATCCTGAAAATGGACGCCGCCAGGTTGCACTCGATGGTGTCTTTTGGTGTAACATTAAAAACACATCTTTGCAGGCGAAAACACACAATCAAAGGCTGCACAACCTCAATGTCGTCTCGATTTTCTTGTGTAACAAGAAACCCATAAATTCCTCTGCTACTTCTGGTATTTCATGAATGAATCATGAAGCCACACCCCCTTTTAACAGCATCAAATCACAAGCTGAACACAAACAATCACCTGAAAAAAAGATCAGCGTGATAAAAACAACTTAAAGTGACACAAAACGTCTTTGGGCGGAAAAAAAATGATGCCAGGTGATATTTTGATAATTCAGTTTGGAGGAGGCGGGGTTTATGACCTGTACTGCCGCCAGCCAGCAGGGGGTGATGGATGTGTTTGGGCCTCGTTTTTGAAGGAGCCATCATGTTGCCTGATTCTGAGCAGCACGCGTCTATGGTTCTGAAATCATTCACTACTTTTGGAAGCTCAGATTTAATGCGTGAGTGTGAACACAAGAGGCAGCGACTCCACATGGTCCCAGCAGGAGGCGCCACAGAGAAATTAATAACGGTATTTGACAGGTTTGATGAGGCGGCACCTGCTAAACGCTAACGTGCTAGCCATTAGCCCATTCCATGTTAGCTCCTTTAGCTTCCCTCCTTTCTGTGTACTGACCTGCCTCCTCACTCGGAATTCTGCATCATCTCGGCTCAGAATTTACAACCGGCATTTAATGTCGTTATCTGCCGAGAGGTTTTTTTTTTTTTTTTTTTTAATACAGGGAGGTGGATCGTTTCACACGGAGGGAAACATCTGTTCGGAGGTGAAACGGTTCGCGCCGGCGTTCGCGCGCTTCGTGGTTATGAAAGCGCGGACGGGCATCGAGGCTTTGATCGATGCCTCGCTCGTCATTTCCAGATGGGAAAATGCATCACGCTGCCGCTGCCGCTGCTGCGGCTGCCGCTGCTGCTGCTGCTCAGGTTCTCCTCAGGAACGCGCTGATAGCCCTGTTATGAGCTAGATTTTTTTTGCGCGGATGGCACATGTCCTCTAAGAAAAAAAAAAAATATGTATATACATATCCTCTGAAAACAATGCGTTTACTTGTCCTCCATCAGCTGCTGCGTCATGAATAAATATGTCGGCAAGCCGCTCCGGCCCCGTCGCCGCTTCTCAAAATAGAAAACGCCCTCCGTCCGGGTTCGTATTCATGAACCACAACAAAGTTATTACAGCATCCTCTAGTTCACGCCCCAGCTTTCCTCGTGGTCCCGGCCACCCTGTTATTGGTGCTGTAATAATGATTATGATAATGAAAGGCTGTAACGGTAATGACTGTCATAAGTAATGATGGAATGAGGCTCATATTATATTGTAGCTCCTTTCCACTCCCCCCTTGGGTTAATGGTACATCTTCAAGCATGCATTTATTTTACAATGACCGCCGTAATTTCAGTTTTATGGGGAATGTCCTGAGGAGGGGGGGAAAAAAAAGGCTTGAAACTTCAGCAGTTTTTAATTTCCTGGTTTCCTGTGTTGAAAATCGCCAGAAACAAAACTTGAGCCCAGAGACCGACGCTGACGTCAGCCAGGTTCAAACGGGCGCCGCGGCGGCACGAGAAGTGGCACCTGCCGACGCGGCGAGTCTGACGCATCGGAGCTCGGTGGTTATTATTGGATTGTGGCAAAACATGTGACTCATATTTCATCATTTATTAGGATCAGATCATTAAGATCCCAGTCGTGCATCCTTAAAAACAACCCACAAATCACTTTGTTTTATAGTTTCTAATCCAAGTAAGAAATTGCAGTCGGTAGACATAAATCTAAACTTGGCAGCTTCTAAAAAGGGAAGCCAAAAAAAAAGAAAAAGGTCTTTATTGCTCCCTGGTGGACGACTGCAGTACAGGCGATAAGCTCCGCCTCCTTACATGTTAGCGGGCGGACTCAGATATCAAAAGTATAGAAACAACAGGATGATGTTTGTCCGCTTTTCTGATGAGCTTCAATTAGCTAGCTGCCAAAACGGGAGGCCGTGACGTCACATTTCACCCGCGCCTGCGCGAACCCGGCGCCGCAAGGTCAAGAACGACAGCGGCCGCGCGTTGCCGCCGCCGCCGCCGCCGGTGACGAAATTCAATTTGCTTATGCAGCGGGCGCTAAAAAAAATCCCCCCACTCGTCTTTGCTAGTTTAAGGTCAAGCGCGTGTTTTCATTAAGGGGGATACTTCAACAACCTTCAGGAGCGCAGAGACGCCGCGTGAGTGACGCAGCGCCCGTCGGCGGGTGAGGGTCCGCCCACCCCGTCGGCGGGTGAGGGTCCGCCCACCTCGTCCGCTGCCTCCGCTCCTGCTCTCCCGCTCTCCTCCCGACTGCATTGGAATTCTGAGCGCAGAGTCCGCCGCCGCCGCGAGGCCGGCGATCGACGGGGCGGGGAAAAAAAAACAAAACAAAAAGAAGGCTCCCTCCATCTTATTTACTGCTCCTGCGAGCCAACCAATTTACTGGACATCCTCTCAGGAAGCCGCAACGGTTGCTTGACTGTCAGCACTTTAAATCCTTGGGAGACCCGCCGTTTGTCCGCCGGCGGGTCCGCAGCAGCCGGGGCCGGAGAACAAAATGATCCTGATGGGAAATCAAGTGGAGGTGTAATTATGAGGTTTGCACAATAATCCGTGAGGCTGCACCTGCCCGGCTGAGCTGACCGCGAGACCCGGCCGGCAGTTAAGTCCTGCTCATCTTAATTAGTTTTTGTTTTTTGGGGGGTTTTTTTCAGCAGAAAGACGTCATGAGGGGAAATCGCCACACGTGTCATTTACGGTCAAGATTCACGGCAGGAAAGCAAACTATTAAACGCTATTAAATGTGACTTGTGCACTGAGGTGTCCCAGGGCGGTTGCCGTCTCATATGTGAGGGGAAAATAGGATTTTAGTTTTAAACGCATTATGTTGGAAACGTTGACTGCCTTTAGAATGATGGCGCCCTGGAGCTTTGCTGTTACCGCCCTTCAGTTTTTTTTTTGTTTTTTTTTTCCTTCGGTAAACATCTTTATCTTGACTCTGATGTTTATCAGCTGCTTGGTTTTCTGCGGCAGAACCCCCCCCCCCCCGAAACACTTTGCTATCAAATCAATTTGTCTGGTGACGTGAGGACTGATCGTAAACAACGACGCCGTCTTTTTAAGTTGTCGGCGTTCCGAGCGATGATGCCGCGTTAATCTCGGCCGACGCTCCGTCTTCTCCGTGCCCTCCAATCACAGCCTGTCACGCCGTCCGCTAGCCAGTCATTTGGAAGCCGACGAAACCTTAAGATTGCAACTTTTAGCACCTCGCCGTCGCCGCCACGCTGCCGCGCTCGCCATGTGGTTATGGAATTCAACTTTTCAACACATCCTGATTGTTTTTACCCCTTTAAAATGTCTGATATCGAATCGTTGACGCATGTTTTCTATGACGAGCGCATGATCAGCAGCGTCGCCGCCGGAGGCTCCTATAACCCACTGGAACGCGCACCAGTAAATCGGTTTGGGACTCAAGATGGCGGAAGAGTCGCAGAATTACGCGGCAGTTTCACGCCCTCGGGTGAAATTAATATCCGATTTGACTGAATCTGAAGAGAAAAGAAACACTTTTGCAAATAGTCACAAGAATGATGATTTAAAAAAAAAAATAAAAAAATCATCCCTCAAAGCTTCAGCCAGGTAAGTGAGTCACATCCGTCCCAGCATCAACTGGGAAAGCAAAGAGTCACATCCTGAATTTCATAATTCATGTTTGAGTGAGGAGAATAACGGTGCCCTCAAGTTACATAACGTTTCCCACAATAGAACAGCAGCAACCACCCACCGATGCACAACTTTATGTGAACAAGACTAATCATTCACGTGTGTTTGACAAGTGGTGCAAAAACACAAAGGGGAGCCGGGGCTGATGGTAATGTCAGTAATTTCGCAGGTAATCAGTAATTTTGCAGGTATTTCATCTTTCAGTATTGGACAAGCGTGAATTTTTTTTCCAATTTTCAACACTAAGAACCTCTGAAGAAATGTTTTAGGACAGCTGGTGTTCCTGTCTCATTATCTGCACTGTGGCTATTTATTTTGAGAAGGAAAAAAAAAATAAAAAGCTTGGAAACATTCATTCCCCAAAAAATGTAAGTCCTCTACTCAAAAATAAAGTCTTTGCATTTATGCCCTTTCACCAATGATTATATACACACACACACACACAGTATGTATAGACATTTTTTTGGGACTAAAAAAATTTACATTTTTGGGGAAAAAAAAAGGTTTGAGGTTTTTTTTTTCAAAATGTTTTAAGGATTTGCTCTTGTAAATATGAGCAATTATGGCTTTATCTATACAACATGTATCAAAATTAATTGTTGTGTTACATTTTTTAACAACTTTAAAAATATTCACGCGAATAACGCTGCTGCCACGAAGAACCATTTGAAGACGGAGGACGCAGCTGCGCTTATTCTACTTCCTGTGGTGTCGACTTATGACGACCAGCAGCCAAAAACAAAAAACAATAGAAGAAAAATCGGTCAGGACGAGGTTGGAAAGCTCGACTTTCCCCACAAGGCCGAATTTAACCACCACAGAAGAAGTAATTCGTCGTTGACCTCTAAAGGCAGGACACCCGACTGAGACTCCGGCCACGGCAGGCTGCATCCCAGTGAGTGGGGGGGGCTCAGCGACGCCCTCAGCTGATTGGGCGGCTTAAAAGCTGCCGTCCAATTAACACGGAGGGCAACGACAGAGAGAAATTGTTCTTTTTAATCGATCAACAGCACTAACAGCTATTCATTCGGTAACCATCACCTATTTTGCAACACCAAGGCTGCGTTGTCACGGAAAGCTGAGGGAAAAAAACCAAAACAAAAACTCATCATCTTGTGTAATTTAGTGGCATTCAGATGATAAAAACATATTTTCCTCTGCAGGAGACAAAACTCTCCTTGATTAAACACTTCAGGTCTTGCCGATCAATGGCATTTTGGGTTGACTGATGATCGTGAATCGAATGCCGGTGGCTTCTGCTCGCCTCATAATTGTGCAGACAGTGTACGGTGAGATCACAGAAAACACACACGCGCGCGCGCACACACACCCACACACGCGCGCGCGCTCGCTCGCTCGGCGGCGGCGGCGGCGCATCACTCAGCCCCGCGGCGCCCGTTTTCATCAATCAGAATTGCATCGGCATCACATGGCACAAAGTCAAACAGTGTCCTCTCGCTGAATCAATCGGCGGGAGAAGCTGCGAGATTAGATGGCGGCCGAGGAATGCTAATCTAGCGGGAGTCCGGGGTCTGGAGATGTTGTGATTAAAGACTCAATTTCCCAGAGGTCAGCGGGGCGCCGTCGCATATTGCCACTAACTGATGGAGTGTTTCTGACATCTGCACTCCTCGCGGCGCAAGCTGTCACAAGCCGCGGCGTCGGCGGCCGTTAACATGGAGGAGAGAGTCGGCCGTCGGATTAAATATTCCGTCGGAGTTAAGATTTAGCTCAGCCGCCGATTTTTTTTTCCTCTCTCTCTCACTCTCCTATTTTATTTATTTTATAGACTACAATGTTATGCAGTCAACCTGCTCCTTCATGCTTCAGTTTGGCACAAAAAAAGTGGAGCTGCCGTGCTGCCGCCCAGCATTTATGTCAGCAGCGGGAAGCCCCGCGACGCGACGCGCTAACGTCAGTGGAGGCCGAGCTGCCGCGTTTGTGCGTCTGGAAAATAACAACAACAACAACAACAAAACGGCCTCAAACGTCACAAAAGCCGTTAAAAAAGATTCCGCGGAACCTCCCAGGAAGCACGATGATTGCATTCATAACCCATCATGGTGGCCATTTCATGGGGGCTATTTCATCTTCACGTGGTTATTAAGTTTAAAAACGGGAGCCGTTTTCTCCAGTCGGGTGACTCATCCAACGGGGTCCAAAATGTGCTGAAAAAAAAAAAAAAGACTTGATAAAATGAGAATTTGCTAGAATTGTTTGGAAAAAAAGCGCTATTGTAAGTAGTTCCATGTTCCCCCAATGATCTATTGATTAGAATTTATTAATCATCAACATTGGTCTGGCAAAAGCCGACACTGACTAGAAGCTGAACCACCCAACCTGACTTTTGGAATTAAAGGCCCCCTTTTTTTTTTTTAAAGAAATCATAATGAGATTAAATTGTGACAGTTTTTAGCAAATAAAATTAAAATCACATTTGTAAATGAATCACTTTTGCCATCTTCGTGGCACGTCTTCGTCCTAAAACCTGCGGCCATGATGAAAAATCCTCTGGCCTCTGCACTTCCCGCCTGCTGCCACCATTAATCAATATTAATTCATGGCTGCAGAAATGTGATAAGAACAAGCATCTTTGTTTTATTGGGAAATTAATCCGATCCACGGCGCCTCCTCGGCACAGCCTTCCTGTCCGATCAATCTTGTCTGTGTAGCTTAATGTAAAAAAACAGTAATATGGTGCCCCCTTGTCAAAAATGTAGACTACAGGGTAAACATCAAGACCCCCGTATGAGAACATCCGACCTTTAGGAATCCGATCATCCATCCACAGCTACCCGCACCCATTAAAACTTCAGCAGCCAGCTGAATACATGTTAATTATTCATATTCCGCAAATACATTCTGAGCGCATTGTAACTGCAGCGCTAGCTAACATGCGGAATTTGTGTCTTTGGGTACGCTAGCTACCCACGCATATCGTTTTAATTTGAAATTGGGAATATGTTTGGTAGAGAGGTGCTGTAGTTAAAAAAAAAAAAAAAAAAAAAGTTTGGAATTTCTTAACTTTCAAATGTCATTTATTGATGTATTCAGTGACGCTCATTTAAAAATTCTCTCTTTTAAAGCCTCCGAGCTCCGCAGCTTTCAAAGGCGCTCTGCCAGTCAAAATGTCGGCCGCTGGTGGAGATAATGTCCAAAAAAAGTGCTGATTCATGGAATCTTTTGCATGTCTGCAAGTTTCATCTTTAATTATCACCTTCCGCATGCGGTTTTCCCACACGCATCAATGTGATCGGCCAGTTAACGCGCTGCTATGTTGAGTTTTGTCTGTACTTGTGTCAACAACAACAACAACAACCCAGGATGCTCCTCTAGACCTAATTGGACCTCCAGCGTGGCGTTAAACGCGTCAGGACACGTGCAGCCTGACTCCCATCTGTCCACCGCCGGAGCGCCTGCACCCTCCGCGCAGGTGATTCCAGTTACTGGGCTGATTAGTCTTCCGCTCACGATCCCGCAGACACGGACAGACTCCTTGATTGAAATCTTAATGACTCTCCCGTTAGCTCCGTTACACCCGTTAGTGCAAGGAATGCGCTGCGGCGTTATCTTTCTCATTAGCTGTGTCCACCTTCACCCAGGTCTAATCGCAATAACCTCGAATGCGGATGTGCAGGGGGAAAAAAAAACCCGACAAGACTCTCTGGTTAAGGACATCAGATATTCAAGCAGACATGCGTGAATATATCTATGTTTTTGAAAACTGAAATCATAGTTTGTCTTAAGGTGTGTTCAGAAACACCGCGGCATGATCAAATGTTTAAAAAAAAAAACACACACACACACTGGCATGCTGAGTAATAGAAAACATCCCGCGGCTCATGGAAACGCACCACTCATTTTTGTGTTTTGACAACGTGGCGCGCGAAAGCACAGCTAAAGTCCAACAAAGCTGCCCGTTTTGCATTAAAAAAAATGGTGTAAAAAAACCCTTGCACTCTTTAGTGTTTATTTCGTTTACTTTCCACATAAATTAAAAACAAACATCCTGTCTGCGTTTGCGGTTTTAATGCCACAACACTGGTTTTTATCAATTTGTCGAGTTGCCTCATCAGTAATCGCCCATGTTGACGCCACATATTTTGAACCACCTCAGTGGTAGAATGGAAGAATAGTTCCACACGCTTTGTGGTTTTATTTAGTCGTTTGGTGATTGAGGACGTCACAGCGAGTGGAGGTAAGATGGGTGGGGCCAAAAAAAAAAAAAAAACAGCAGAACTTGGGCTTGTTTGTTTTTTTTTATTGTATAAAAGTAACACAAATGCAACTTAAGAGCAGGAATAACTGACAGAAATCACACAGGGAAAACTAAACACAGGTGTGGGTGGAACCGCGAGGACGGGACAGAAATAATCTGAGCTGATCGCCCCAACGGGGTTCAGGTGGTGCGACGTTGAGCGCGGGCAGGCCGCCGATTGGCTGCAAGTGGCAGGGGGCGTGGACGCACGGACACGATTGGCTAATGAGGCACAGGTGGGGACAAAAGCAGACAGGAAGTCAAGCGACAAGAAACACACCGGGGAAGGAACATGGCAAAATAAAACGTGATCAGATATTCACAGCTATTGATTCGACAATTCGGCGCTCGCGCGCGGCTTCACTTTAAAAGAACAACATGTTGAACTATTTCTAAAAATAACCGACAAAAAAAACAAACAACACACATTTAATATTGATATCGACAAATGTCGCATATCGAGAATACTGAATCCAGCGTAGCGCTTCATGTCTTTTGGGGGGGGGTCGCTGTCCACAGAAACCAGCCGACAGTCACATGACCGCCAGCATGTGCGCTGGCTGGCCGCTGCTTGTGACTGGGACAGAACCAGTATGGAGGAAACAAACAAATGACAGAATAACACAACAACAGACATGGACGGTGATATAAGAACTCTCAGATTCCTCCTCTAGAATAAATACTTTAACACTGAGCTGGTGCCTCTTTAAAGGGACGTTTCAATGCTTTTCAACGGCTTTTTTCACCTCCTTTCCAGCCGCTGCTGATGGTAAACGTGCTCAATTAATTGATATTTGTGCGCTATATTAACTGTTTCCTCTCTGACACCCGTGACATCACTGGTGTTAGGTGGGAACTACAGGCTAACTTTATTACTGGTCTCCACCTCTGCTGTACTGCTGCTCAGCGCACCCACCTCCAGGAGCTGCGCATAATTTAGCTGAAGATTTGGGGGGGTTGGCATCAGAGGCAATGCATCCTGGGACATGTAGGCACAGCTCCATGATAGAAGGAGGAATTACTGATTAAACTCTACACATTTACCGTCAAGGCTCGTTTTAAAAGCTGGTGTACTGTCCCTTTAAGTGTTCCTCCAGCGACACAGCTCCTTGCGTTCGTCCCTCTCGGCCTCCCACGCTCTCCCTGGGCAGTTAGCTGATTGGCGCTCCCGTGGTAACCAGCTTGTAGTAGGCTCCCTTCAGGGCCATGAGCTGGTCATGCGCCCCCTTCTCGATCACGAAGCCCCGGGACATGACGGCGATGATGTCCGAGTTCTGAATGGTGGACAGGCGGTGGGCGATGACGATGCAGGTGCGGCCCTGCCTGGCTTTGTCCAGCGCCTCCTGCACGGTCTGCGGCCCGGCGGGCGGACACAGACACGGGGCGAGAGTGCACGAGTCATCAGCACCGCCGCCCCCGCACCGACACGCGAGCCCGCGCAATTATAGCAATTTCACAATCACGCGTTGATTACTATCATTAGTATGTGCCGGCGCATCAGCGCGCCGCGGAGGCCCCGGCTCCTCGGCGCCGTTCAGTCATCTGAGCCGGGGAAAAAAGCTCCCGCGCCGGTCCGCAGACTATATTCATCTTAAAGAGGCTCTACTGGTGATAATAACAGACATGATGAATGATAATGATGTTAATGATAATAATAATCAACTGCCTGCTCTTCTTGCCCTCTGTGCGCTCGGAGAATATCAAGCAGCCGAGGGGATGAGAGGCGCGGATTCGCAAACGCGAGCAGCCGGCGCCGCTGATGCCGCCGCCGCCGCTGTGAGGACGCCGGGCCTTACCTTCTCGCTCTCGGTGTCCAGGGCGGAGGTGGCCTCGTCCAGGAGCAGGATCTTGGGGTCGCGTATGATGGCCCTGGCGATGGCGATGCGCTGCTTCTGACCGCGGGACAGCTGGGAGCCCTGGGCGCCCACGTTGGTGTCGTATTTCTGGGGGGACAAAGACGGGCGGATGAGGAGGCCAGGCGAGAGGGCCGACTCCGGTCCCCACACCCCCCCCCCGCAGATTTGGACACAGCGTTCCCCGCTTTCATTCTGTCATTAAAGCACCATCCACGGCAAAAGCTTTGATGGTGCAGAACGACATGTGGGCGAAACGTTGCCGCTCGCTCGCTAGCGCCTTCGTCTGCTTGAGTGCGCGACGGCGGTGTTTTTGCTCTCAGACTGAAGCGGCGCACTGCCTCCGGGCAGATGTGCGGACGTTCGCCTGCAGCAGCGCAGCAGGCTGCTGCGCTCGCGCCGCTAACGTTGGCTAACGCTCCTGCAGACACACCCTTGTCACGCTGCACCGCGCGGAGTTCAGTAAGTGCGTGGGTGGCGCGTGGACGCATTCGATTGTCATCCCGGGCTACTTCACACTCGGTGGGCGTAGTGAGGGGGAGCCTGAGTGGCTGTTTTTGATGAGCGGTCGTCACATTATTTTGGCTGAAAGTTGCGAGCGCCGAGTTGCCGCCGGCTCGCCGGTCTGGTTTGCCGTGAAAGGTCAAAAAAAAAAAAAAAAGGGTGCCCTCCACGGTGTGTGGGAGCTCGGCGTGTGGGCGCCGCCGGCCGTGGCTGTGCGGCGGCCTATCAGGGCTCAGCTTGAGCGCTGAGTTTGAGGTCATTAGCGCGACTATAAAGTACATCATCTGTTACAAGCCGTTGTGGTGGCAGGTTTCTGGATGGTTCCATAAAGCCCAGAACATGGGAGCACTCCTTATTGGTTGATTCTGACTTTTAGGATTCCAGGTTCAGATTTCAGGATTATTCAGATGGATTAACTCATTTTTTTTTGCCCCCACGAAAGAGGACCGTTTCTGTCCTTTTCTAGATTCACTTGAAGTAACCAACCTGTGACAATTACGTTCATTCATAAGTTCAGGAGTTTCCCAAGTTCAGTTAGGAGGATCGAGAAAAGCTGGTGGACTCTCAGGTCCGGGTCTCCGTGGTCACCGCGAGCTGCTAAATGCTGTTCCGCTCCACCAGCTTGTGCTGAGCAGGCACAGTTCTAGACGAACAAATTGTGCCCAATTTTTTGATTGATCACTGAGCTATCTGACTTTTACAGGGGTCGACTCGAAATTAGTCTCCAGGAACGTTCCCATTGGCTGCCTGTCACTCGGAGGATGGATATTAAAGGCTGCCTGCCAAACCTCAAAGAGGACAACAAGCATTTATCAAAACCTACACGTGCTTTATATTTTTTGAAAGTTGCCATGTTTTTCTCCTCGCGTAAAATATGGTCTTCTATCCCCCTTTTGGCTTCTTTTTTTTCCTTTCTTTTTTTGTCCTCTTTGTAAAAACAGATGAGTCACGATAGATTTGCTGTCTGACATCGATCTGTTTCCCAGAGAGCGAAATTTATGCACCACACAACGCAGATCACAAAGCGCCCCCCCTCCCCTCCCCTCTAAAAGTCCCCCTTGCATGGATCTGAAAAGACCCCCCCCTCTCGCCCCTTATAATGCATTGTGTGTTATTGCTGCAATAATTGCAGCTGTTTGCAAAGGGCTGGTCGAGTCGCAGCTGCTCTCGCTGCCATCTGTCAGATCATCGACTGCGGCGCCGCATTATTCCGGCCCCTCATCTTTTCCCTGATTTGTCCATCTTTGCCGACAGAAAGTTTGGCCAAGTAAACCTCCTGCCTGTAAACCCCGCCCCCCCCCCCCTCCCCCCCCCCTCTTCCCCCCCCCCCCCCCCCCCCCCCCCCCCCCCGGCACGCCGCCCCCCCCCCCCCGCTTTTCCCCCCCCCCCCCCCCCCCCGCCCCCCCCGCCCACCCCCCCCCCCGCCCCCCCGCCCCCCCCCGCCCCCGCCTCCACGTCCACCGCCGTCAC
>CAAKHG010016984.1:0-15524 GCA_901007715.1 Dactylopterus volitans | reverse complement strand
GTAACCCCCGCCCCTCCCTCCTTCCCCCTCCCTTCTTCCCCCTCCCTCCGCCCCCCCGCAGTACCTCGGGAAGGGCCATGACAAAGTCGTGAAGCTGGGACTTCTTGGCGGCGGCGATGACCTCGTTCATGCCGATTTCCCGCATGTTGTCGCCGTACTTGATGTTTTCCGCGATGCTGCAGTCGAACAGGATGGGCTCCTGCGACACGATGCCAATCTTGGACCGCAGGAAGGGCACGTTGACGCGCGTGGAGTCGCGGCCATCGATCAGCTGCGGGAAGCCATTGATTTAACCATTAGTGGAAGGCAATATCCTAATCAAAGACTGGAAATACAATCCGCTTAATGAGCTATCATGCCGCCATCTATACTGTAATTTCTCTGCTAACTATGCAGAGGTGATTCCGTCCTTTTTAAATCTCAGACGGAGAATCGGCGCTATGTGTTTCCAAACTACTTCCAACTCAATTAAGGCCATTTGAATCTTGGCAGTGATCCCTCCCTGGCACCGAGGCAAGGCTCCATCCTGGAAGAAGTGTCTCTGTTTTTTATATATATATATTTTTGTCATGAAATAAGAGTGCAGCACAAACGTCTGAGTGAAAAACGACTCGAGTGATACGCGTCAGAAACACTTCGAAAAATGTCCAGCAATTATTCTGTGACTTTGACAGATTACAGACTTCACTTTGTTTGCAGAGGATTTCGCAGGGGAGTTTTTTTTTAACAATCCTGAGACCCTGTTTCCAAAAAAAAGGCCTGGATGTTTTCGTGGAGTGCAAATAGAAACACAGTGTGTTGATTTAAAAGACATTAAGATAGCTTAAAAATAGCTTATAAGCAAGTTGAAATTGAGAATTCTTGCTGTTTTGGGAAAATAATGCGTACACTTTAAATTTGATGCCAGCAACTCGATTCAAAAAAACAATCAGACAAAAACAAAACAAAAGGGACAATAGCAACAAGGGAATTGGAAACGTTTTTGAATAAAGTATAAATAAAAATAATGTTTCAACCTTTTGAAATGTTGTCATTGTGCTATTTTCAATTAAATATGGAGTGTTAATGGTTGGAAAATCATCACATTTTGTGTCTATTTACACAGCGCCCATTTTTTTGTATTTAAGTGTCAAATAATGTTGTGGAGTAAAAAGCACAGTATTCGTAAAATATAGAATATTAAGGAGGTAGAAATTAGAATTCACCATGTTGACCAGTCAGCTATAACATTCTGACCATTGCATGTTTGCCATCGCATTTACTGCAACAGTCCTGCCATAAATTCATAGGTATGTTGAAGTTTTATTGAATCTGTTTGAGAGAGGTGTTGACATGTTTTAATGACTCTTAAAAGTGTAATTTCTGATGCTGTTGAACCCTGATGCGTATGAGTGAGATGGCCAAAATATTAGGGACACCTCTCAGCTTAACCCGGTGCAGTTCAACAGCATCACAACAAGTGTCATTGAAACACGTCAATACCTCGACTGAACACATCCAACACAAATTCAACATAAAACTCCTCCCGAAGGTGGAATTAATTTTAGCGTGCGTTGCATTATATCCTGCGGTAAACGCGCAGTGGCCATAATGTTTGTGTTTATGTGGCTGATCATTTATCGGGTTGGATAAAGTCCCCTGCGACGCCCATGCTGCACAGCAGCCTCCTTAATCCCCGTGTGTGTTTTCCCACACACGAGGAGAAGCCGGCGGCGGGGGCCAGCGGCGGGGGCCGGCGCTTACCGGCGTGCGCTATTTCGCCTGCGAAACCGTCGGCAGCCGCCGCGCTGCCTGTGTCTGTGTGTGTGTGTGTGTGTCGGCGTCCAGCCGCCTCACCACTCTGCCGTGGTCGGGATCGTAGAACCTCTCCAGCAGCTGGACGCTTGTGCTCTTCCCGCAGCCGCTGCTGCCCACAAAGGCCAACGTCTGACCGGGCTTCACCGACACGTTCAGCCCGTTCAGCACCTGGATGTCAGGCCGGGTCGGGTAGGTGAACTTGCAGTCAATGAACTCGATGTTGCCTTGGAAGTTTTGCTGAAAAACATCAGAAGGGTGGGAGGGGGGTTAGGAGGGGCACAACGGTCAGGGCAGGCTGTGTTGTGTGTTTGCTTTGACTTTCCAAGAACACATGCCAGCATTTTAAACCTCTTATTGCTCACAGCCGTACAGCAGAATGCACTGTGACTCACATCTTTCAAAGGACCCTGCATGCTGGTATTATCAGGTTTTTTTTGTTTTTTTTTCTTTTTTAGTGGCACAGTATATGGTGTGATGGAAAGATAAAGGAGTAACAATCCTTTCCCATCTCCTGCCTTCTCCACATCCATTTAATGGCTGATGTAAAAATGAAAAAGCAAAGCATTAAAGGAATAAGAGAACAGACTCCTCGCTGAATCTATGATGAAACGAGCAGCGGTGCTCTTTTTCTTTTCTTTTTTTTCCGCATGGAATGTGGCATCAGAGCGTGACATATAACCTATAATGTAGGAGCTCATACCCATTTGTCTCCCTTGTCGCTATAGACGCTGATCTGAGGAACTCGGTCGAGCAGCTGGAAGAAGCGCGCAGCTGAGATCTTGGCCTTGGCGTAGTCCGGGGTGTAAGAGGACGCCCTGCCGAGGGCCGTGCCGCTGGTGACGATGGCGGAGATGACCCTGACACGCGCACACACACACACACACACACAAGGAAATATTCATGCTCATCGCCAGCTCACGGCAACGCGGTTTGTAATTCATTTCGTGTTTCCAGCACGTTGAGAAAACGCGCCGACGGCGAGTGTTACTCCTGCAGATCAGTCACACGGAGCCACAGTGGAGGGAGTTCGGGGCAAACGCGCAAGGACTCCACAAAAAACGAATGCAAACGCGCGGCAAATGTTATGGTGAAATGAGGTGAAAAGGGGCTCTGCGGCGACCCAAAAAAAAAAAAAAAAAAACCCTTACATGATTTCAGATTGTAGAAGTCGATTCATTAAAAGTATCTTAACATGCGGTGGACATTTCTTATGTTACTGCCGAGGACCAGAGCCGGTCCCCAGGTGTCGTTCCCCTCAGGCCTAAACATGATATTAATTTTTGCAGGTTCCCCCTTTGGCCTCAATGGTCATGTAAGTGTTCATGCGTTTTTATGTTTTACATGCCCATAAGAATCAAATGGCAAAAAATGGACCAAGAGCCTTACGTTGTGTTGTGTTGTCCGAAAGAGGGCGCTTGTCCACATTCATACGGGACTAAAGTCATCGAGGTGAATCTCTCTCCAGTTAACGTCGTTAGAGAACTCATTAATACGCAACTCTAACTTGTTTTCATGATCCTGCCAGCACGTCATCGCCTCCTGCTTTTGTTCCTGCAATCCACCGTTTTGGCACAGTTTTTCATGCTATTTATGCCACCATTTTGTCATGCATTTTGCGTATTTTCTTGTGTGAAGCCGCTTTAATATTTCTATTATTTTCAGTCCTTCTGGAAAGCTGCAAGTTTTTTTGCGACTGTTGCAGGCAAAAAAAAAAACAAACCTTGATTATACGGCACTTTTACTTAAAAAAATGCGATGGAATATGCAGGATATTTATGCAGTTTTTATGCAGGTTTTCGATGACGTTCACGTTGCGTAAATACGT
Organism: Dactylopterus volitans; assembly: GCA_901007715.1. Classification (NCBI taxonomy): domain Eukaryota; kingdom Metazoa; phylum Chordata; class Actinopteri; order Syngnathiformes; family Dactylopteridae; genus Dactylopterus; species Dactylopterus volitans. The sequence continues at coordinate 11,902 of CAAKHG010016984.1, read as the reverse complement.
CACTTCATAGCGTTCCCAAGGCAACAGGCGGAAAATGGCTGCCACATTTTTCGACTTTCTGCGGAAACATATTGAGTTTTTGCAACGAAAATGTGGGGATTATGAAATCAAGCGAGCCCCGCATGCATATGCGGACTTTGGCTGATTATGCGTTGAATTATGCGATCGGATAATCGCGTTTTTCTGGAGCGGCTGTATTTTGATTAGTAACATTATTTCGATTCATTCATATGCTGCTCAACCAAGCCTTCAAATTGCTCCCCAGGGATGAATAAAGTTTTTTGAATTGAATTTGTGATGACTGAATCAGAGTTGGGATGAAAGCATCAAAAACCATAAAGCATTTTGTTTTTAAAGAGAGTGGACATCTACATATATTGGTTCTAAGTATTGTGTAGTTTCGTAGTGTTCAAGGAACACAGCATTCAGCGATTTATTTTGGCTCAGCCTGCTAATTATGCCACAAAACTTTGCTTGGAAAAGAATATTTTTCCCGAGCGTTTGATCATCCAAGTTTGCGAAAACTCACAAAACGTAATGCAGCATTGTATGTGTCATATTTCAAAGCAGCTGGCCAACAGTGGGCCCAGCGCTTAAATCAACATGGCCAAACCGAAAAGCCATCAAAAGGACAGTTTTATACAGAGGAATGTATGAGTGGAACCAGCTGCTGAGCTGCATATCTAAAACTACTAGTGTGATTCAGTTTAAACGGTTAAGGCAGTATCTATTAACACATGAAGTACAAAAGTTCAATACAATATGGGTGTATAAATATATGTGTGTGTGTGTGTATGTGCGTGTGTTTGTATAGACGAACGTGTGTATATGAGTGTATGTGTATGTATTTAAGTGAGAAAGCAGTTATGTATCTGAGTACATATGGTCCTACTTGAGTATGTATGTGTATAAGCATGTGCATGCATATATGTATGCCTGTGTGTGTGTGTATGATGGTTTATATATTATATGTTATGTTATAAGTTAAATACTATTATATTATGTGTATTTTTTGCGATATAAGTTATGATAGGTGATTTTTATGTTATCATAGTATGTGTTATGTATGAAATAAAATAACTTCAATATGGTGTATTTATTACTTTATTTTGGGGGGATTTTATGTATGTATGATTTACTTTGTCGGACCCTAGAAAGAACAGCAGCAGCTATTGGCTGCGGCTAATGAGCATCCAAATACATAAACAAATGAATAAATAACTTCTTGGAAATAAGGGTTTGGAGGTTGGAGTGGCTCAAACCGAGGCTCAAGGAAGCCGAGAGGAGGCCTGACGGAGAGGAAGTGACATCAGCAGCGGCAGCGAGACGGTCAGAATGACTCCACGCGTCTTCTCTCACCTGAACACCAGGCTGAAATGAAGCCCCTCCTGCCGCACCAGGTAGCCGCCGAACCTGTAGGAGGCCGAGTTGGTCAAGAAGACGACGCACTGGGCGAAACCATAGCAGGCGCCGTACACGTTGGCCTTCTTCAGGGCCGCCTGGTACGGCGCGTCCAGCTGGACGTTGTACATGTCCACGAAGGTCTTCTCCTTTCCGAGACCGGCGATGGTGCGGATGTTGTTCAGGGCCTCGCCTGAAATCTGTGAAGCGAAATGTTGAGAGACAAAATTACACATCGGGGGTGGGGGGTGGGGGGGGGGGGGTCACCTGTGGGTCACCTGTGAGTTTTTTGCAATCAGCACCTGACTCGGCTGTAAAGGGGAGGAGACTAGACAGTTTCTGGCCATTTCTAAGTCAACACACCGAGGAATCCGATGCTTCACCATCAAGGCTGATTGGATGTTCACATGAAAAATGTTGACGTTTCCCTTTAAAAATGTTATACGAAAAAGAAAAAGAAAAAAGAACCCCGAGCGATTTAATGGAAGCTTCTTGTGAAGGCAAAATAGAATTTATATCAAGTATTTGCTCTGATCCTATGTATGTCCTATATAGATACCCCCATAAGGATCATTTGACTTTGATCTAGTGTGTGTGTGTCTGTGCTGGGCACAGGGTTGACGCATCAGAATAATTAGGCTGCCATAAGGAAGCCGTAGTAAATTGAGTTTTGAACACTCGACTGTGAACGCCCCTCCACCCCCCTTTTGAGGCTCTCCGGACGGCGGCGGCCACGACGGCGAGCCCGTCCCGCCAAATGGCAGCAGCTCGCAACTGCGCGGCTAAAACGCTCCGAGCTGCAGTCGAACGGGGGAGCTCCGGCTTAAAATAGACGCTGCTGCTGCTGCTGCTGCTGCTGCTGCTGCTGCTGCTGCTGCGCCGCCTCTGACCCGCCGTCAGCAGATAAAAGTCAGATGACGTCGCCCTCCGACCGCGCCTCGATGACGCTTTTGACTTGTCAGCCGCTATCTGGCTATCTGGCATCGTGCGGTGTTTTTTTCAAACCGGAGGCTGCGGGGCGGTGAGCGACCTGTCCGGCGGCCTCCATGGCCAGCTTGTCCTGCTTGGCGAAGCCCGTGAGCATCTTGGCCTGGAAGCCGCCCGACAGCGCGATGAAGGGCAGGAAGCAGAGGATGAGCATCGTCAGCTTCCAGCTGAAGTAGAAGGACATGATGATGGCCACGCCGATGTTGGTCAGGGAGTTGACGATCATGCCGATCTGCGAGCCCGTGGCCTGGCGAGGAGACACAAGCGCGATAAAAGGAGGAAGTTGACGCCGCCATGTCCGGGATGGCGGACTTGCACGGAATCTCTAATGTGGTGGAGCCACAAAAGAAGCCTGGCTGTAAAGAGACGGGATGATGAGGAAACAGACAGGAAGTCGCGGTTTAATTTGTTCTCCAGGTGGGGAAGATTTAGCTCATACAATATAATTAAGGCGAGAAAGTTCAGAGAATCAATCACTTTAAGAAGATTAACTTCAGCAGCCGGCGCGCAGAATGACCCCCACCTGACTGAAAGCATCATTTCAAGGATAATTGTCTTATTTCTAATTTGGACGACACTTCTGCAGACATACCGGGACGCACAATAAATACTTCTGAAGGCAGAATGGTGTCTGGGTTTTAAATTTTTTGCTGGCTGTTATGTGTATTAATTTTGATGATGTGACATCTGGGTCATTTAGTTTATTAAATGAGTTCAATCGCGACGAAGAAAAAAAGCAGCCGGCGGTTTGGCTTCACTTTGTAATGATTTGTTGCCTCCATGTACTTTTAAGTCTTTATAATGCAAAAAATTTTACTAAACATAAGAAATGGAGTAGAGTTACACATACAACAGCATGCATTATGTATATTAATCTGAATTTTATATGTGAAATAGAGGATTAAATAAAGGATGGCAGATGAAGAACATAACATGAAGGAATTTAGATTTTTTTGTTTGAGCCGCTTCTTCTCAACTTTCACGCTATATTCACGCTTGTTTGGGGGAAACAAAGCCGCGGCGGACAGACGTGTCAGCGCGCCCGCGTCTGGGATAAGCGGCTCACTGTCTCCGCGCACCGAGGCTGTAACTGACCCCTTGGACTTGCGAGGCGTCGGTGGCCAGGCGCGTGGTCAGAGCGCCGGGGCTGTTCCTGTGATCATCAAACCAGCCAATCTCTTGGCCCAGCATGGCGTGGAAGCCCAGCCGCCGTAACCTGCGGGTCAGCAGCTCTCCGGATTTAGAGAAGGCGTAACCCTGGAGTCACACAGACACACACACACACACAAAGGAGGGCGCCGGCTTTAATGTGTTACATCTAAAATACATGACAGAGCTCCTCAGCAGAAGTAATCGGGAGGGCGGAGGTTGTCAGAACTGATGGATCAGTTACAGAAGAGAACCTCTGCAGGACAAATCTGCCTCATCCAGCGATGGCATTAATTTGGCCAAATAAAGGGGGTCTCTCGTGACCTCTCCCAACCTTGAGCGGCGGCAGGGGAGGCGAAAGCAGCAACAGGAGACCAGGAGCAATCAGTCTTGTTAGGGGAGACTTCTACTCTACCTGCAGCATCTGTGTGAAGAAAGACACCACGCCGACCATGACAAAGAACACGCAGATGCTATCAATCTCCTGCCTCTGAGCCACGGGGTCTGTAACAGAGAACGTCTGCGAGAGACACACACACACACACGCAGATAGAGAGAGAGGGAGTAATAAATGCATGCACAGTATGGGCCATCATGCGCATACATACATTAATACTTTATGCATATTGATGAGGCAGTCTCTTAGACATGGCATTGCGGCAGGCAGTTAGCTTAGATTAGCTTAGCATGGAGACTGGAAGCAGGGGGCAATGGCGTGCACTTTCTTCGCACGCTTTAATATCAGCACGTCTTGCGACTGCACTCGTGGTTCCGTTTATCATATTGATAATGTTTGTGTCTGTCAAATATTGCTGTCTCAAAAGGGTTGTTTACATTTCATCATATAGTTTTCTATTGATTTGTTTTTAAAACGCATGGTCTTATTTTTCATACTGGGTCTACTTCTATTTTTTTTTGGTTATATTACGTAACATTTTCAATATATTTCGGTACTTTCTTTCCTATAATTTTATATTTCTACTTTCATGGAGGGAACTGTGACCACACAATTTCCTCCGGGATTAATAAAGTGTTTCTGATGCCGATTCGGATTCGGATTAAGCTAGCCTCGGCCTCGCCCATAACTCGTAGCTTTACACCTGCGAGAGATCAAAATGTTAAAGCTAAGCCTCGTGTCGTGTGTGGTGATATCAGGAATCATCCTCCGATAAATCACTGCTGCTTTCTGTCAAGTTCAGACAAGCCGTTTCCCATCTGTTATGCTACGCAAAGCTAAGCGAATGACGCCGCGGCGCTGTGGCTTGATATTTGCGTGACACTGATTTTTCCGTTCCGCTTCTTTCAAGAAAACCAATAATCATAATTCGCAGAATGCCACACTGCTCCTTTCAGAGAGGTTGTTGTCGCACATTTGACTATCATTGGGAGAAATCAGACGTTTACGTATTGATTATGTTTTTTGTTTGTTTGACCGCTGAACATTTTTTTACTTGCTTGCTTCATACTTCCTAAAGTCTGACTGGGGCCTTACCGCCAAGATTTGACTGAAAAGCAGCGAGTAGACGGGGTTGACGCCTCCGTTGACGGCGGCGCCCAGAGATCCAAAAAGCATGTAAGGCCACTCCGGCAAGTTGTACTTCAGGATCCTGGCAACCGGCGCCGGCTCCACGGCCTCCTCCTCCTCCTCCTCCGGGGCGGCGCTCTGAACATTCACACACATTCAACCCAAGAGCGGTGGCACGTGTGAGCAAAGTTATCAAACTCAGAGGCGACTAAATGGATGTGGAAAAAAACAACAGCAGCTGTTAACGCAAGTGGTGTTACTCTGCAGCGGCGCTGGTGACCTGCTTCAGCCACCCACGTGTATAATCGGATGCCAAGGCTCCCACACACACACACGCGCGCGCAAACACACACACACACACACACACGCAAACACACATATACACACACACACCTTGGATTTGTCTCCCTGTGACATGTAGGCTCTGGGGCCGAGCTCGCCAGCGATGGAGACAGAAGAATCTGGAATCAGGTTGGACAGCTGGGACCGGGAACGCTGGCGGATGGAAGCTCTGAAGAAATAAAGTCAGAAGAAAGACCTCCATCGCTTTTTTTTTTCTTCTTCTGCACGAATAAATCGAGGGGAACAGGACAACAGTGTTGGCGGCGTCAGCTAAATGCTCCAAAAAATATCGGTTAGCTTAAGAGCATAATCGGGTAACTCAGGCTGCAGGTTGCTGCGAGGGCGCGGATCCCTGCGAGCCACAGAATCATGGCCGCTCTCAATCAGCTTGAGCCAATGGACGTCAAGTTAGCAGGTGATGTGGGGCGCGAGGGGATTTCGGTACCTCAGACTGGCCCGGTAGCTGCCAGCTCTGGACAGACTCAGCTTCTGTGACTCTTCTTCATTATCAGCCACTAACGGAGGAGAAAGACGAGACCGCGATGAGGCTGTGCACACATGGGCGACTCAGCAGATTTGAAGGGCGTTTGCCCGTTTTTCGGCTTTCCGCCTCGGGAGGTGACGTTGGTTGGACCCACTTTGCCGAGCCTTCTCATTGAGGGCCTGGTCTCCCTGGCTCTGCAAGGTGACCAGAGTGAAGTAGACCCCCTTCCTCTCCAGCAGCTCGTTGTGTTTGCCTCTCTCCACGGCCCGGCCGTGTTCGAAGCCCACAATCACGTCGGCGTTCTTTATGGTGGACAGCCGGTGGGCGATGGAGATGGTGGTGCGGCCCATGCGTACCTACGCCCACGCCAAAAGGAGAGGAACCAGTCTTGATTGCTTTATAATTAGAAATATCGAATCCATAAATAGAATGAGTTCTTGTTAGATTTAAAATACAGCAGAATGTTGTTGTCTCGTTTTGATGAAATATTAATGCAGAATTTAAGTGCCAGTTGCTGAATGATGAACACACAGATGATGATAACTTCTGTATTTCTTTCTACTTTCCAATGAAATTATGTTGCTCAACATGAGGCTGTTAATATATATAACAATACACTGTATTTTTTTTAACAAAAGCTTAATAAACTCAGATTTACTTTGTCATTACTTTAATTTACACATAAGTTATTGTGGCATCTAAGAGCTTTAGTTGAAACTGACTAGGTTTTTCATGAATGCCAAATCATGATTGGCGAAGACCTGTTGTGCTTTCATCTTTTGGCTCAACATGAGGCCAAAGAAGGATTTAAACTTGTAAAGTAAGAGTGAGGAATCCAGATTAGTATATTTTGAAAAGATTTGTATTCATACAGAATTTGTATTTTTGTAAACACCAACTCACAAAGGCATAAGAGGGCAGGAAATTGCAGGTGAAGCGCTCAAAGTTCCTACAATGTGTGTGACAAGTGAAGTTGCAAGCATGAAATATGACCGTGTACAACTGAATCCAAATGGACAATGAGCATCCAATCACAAATCAGATGGCGCCCAAGATTACACCCATATTAGGCTTGCTGATGACACCGCTGAGCGCGCTGATTCTTAGCAGGTGTGTGTGTGTGTGTGTGTGTGTGTATTTCAGACTCTAACTGACTTTTGCTTTAGAATTTCAATGCCAAAAATCTGTTTCAGAATCATACAATTCATATTAAGTATGACATCACATATGCACTCCAGTTGGCGTAGTTTGTGCTTGAATAGCAAGAATTTGCAAATGTCATGAGTTCACTGGACGTGCTGCCCCACAATGCATTGTGTGTCTTTGGTTGGAGCAATGGCTTACTCTAGGGTCGCTTTTCCCTCTTGTAACTTTATCAAATTGTATTTTAATACAAATCAGACCCATTAGTACTGTTTTTTTTTTTGGGACTACCGCGCAGCTATGAAGCTCACCACCGGACAACGTAGACATACTTCCAGTTGTGTTACGAGATGCAATTCATAATCAATACGATGATCATGATTTGCCTGCGGTTGGCGGGTGGTTTGTGATTACAGCTGATTGAAATTTGGTGTGCACAGTTTTACTTCACGCTCTTTTTTTTCCTGAACCCACGAGAGCATTTTCACGCACGCCCCACACTTACTTTATCCAAGGCCTCTTGAACCACCGCCTCGCTCTCGTTGTCGAGGGCAGACGTCGCCATGTCCAGCAGCAGGATACGAGGGTTCCTGACCAGCGCCCGGGCGATGGCGATGCGCTGCTTCTGACCGCCGCTCATTTGACCGCCACCCTCCCCCACCAAGGTGTCGAATTTCTGTGAGACGCATAAGGGCGGTGGGCTAAGTGCTTTTACTTCTTGGACGTCGGCGCTAATAAACCGCGGAGCCTCGGCGTCTCTGCACCTGCGGCAGGTCCATGATGAAATTGTACGCGTTGGCCTCCTTGGCGGCGGTGATGATGTCCTCCATCGAGACGCCGGGCCGACCGTAGCGTATGTTCTCAGCGATGGTGGTGGCGAACAGCACGGGCTCCTGCTCCACGATGCCAATCAGCGAGCGCAGCCACTGGATGTTCAGCCCTCTGATGTCATGGCCGTCCAGGGTCACCTGAGATGGAGGGCGCAGAGAGCAGCTGCTTTCGCTACAATTGATGGATGATGCTATTAACACACCACGCTGGCGCTGTGCTACTTTTGTTTTTTTGTGCAACAACGCTATTTTCAAATGGTAAGGTTGTTAGTCTCAAATATAACCTTCATAATGGAGCTATAAGAGGCAGAAAGGAATAAGAAAGGAAGGTGCATTAAAACCTGTACTTCCAGTAAAAGTGAAAAATGGGGCTGTTAGGACCAATTGGCTGAATAATGAAACAGATTATCATGCGCTTCTATTACCCTCAGGGGAGGGTTATTTTTGAAATGACTAGAATAAAGCTTAAAAGGAAAGAGGTGGTAGCTTCGGTGTGTTGAAGGGACCCTCGGTCTCAGGGGTGGGCGAAAGGCGCCGTGGATGGAAGATTGCTCGTTCTGCTTCTCAAAATGTGTCTCAACAGTGTTGCCAGATGTACAATAAATATCGCATTTGTACGATAGCTTCGCCCTTTGTCCGATGTACGATCAATGATCCCGAAAAAAGGCCAAATGTGCGATAATCCAACCGCTCCGTGAACGTGTGGTTGTAATCAGCCTGCCGCAAAAGGCGTTTTGTTTCCATGTGACTGGTTTCCAGCTGGTCGTGCTTTTCTAAGTGTGAGCTGCGGGCGACGTCCATGCGTTTGCCTCAGCGCAACGATCATGATTGGCTGAATGATCCGCTGCGCCCGCCCCATGAAACGCACCAGTCAGGGCTCCGGGTTGGGTGCCTAACGCAACTGTGGGGCTGCCGATGTGATGCTGTGAAGTCATCCCGTACTGACATCACTAAACACCAGAGCGACTGCGATAAATCCTCTCAAAATAAGATAGTTTTATGTCTCTGGTACGACAATCCCACATTTCCCACCTGGCAACACTGTGTCTCAAACCCACCATTCCCTCTTTGGGGTCATAGAAGCGCTGGATGAGTTGAATGGCAGTGCTCTTCCCAGCTCCACTCGGCCCCACAAAGGCTGTGGTCTCCCCAGACTTCACCGCAACACTGAGCTGGTCCAGGATCTGAGAGGAGGGGGTGGTTGACGTCATGGCTGTTCTTTCCAGAAGTGTAATTCCAGCCTTCAGTTATACATGAGAGTGAACGAGGCTCAAATACCTTAACCTCAGGTCTCGATGGGTAGTAAAAGGTCACATTGTGAAACTCGATATCTCCTTTGACCCGGTCAAGTTTATATCCGGCTTCGGATAGACAGTCGATCTCGGGCTCCTGACATTTTTAAAAAGCAGACTTGTCAATAAGATGGCTGCTGGGAAATACAGCACCTTTTTTTTTTCTTTTCTTTTTAAGGTAAGCATCAAATCTTCCATCGAGCGTTCTCACTCTGTCAATAGTCTCGAAGATGATGGTAGCAGCTCCACGGCCGGCGGCAAAGGCCTCCAGACACGGCGAGGCCTGCCCCAAATTCATGGCTGCTATCAGGACGCCGAAGAACACCTGGAACGACAAAGTGCAGCAACGATGACTGATATTTGCAAAAGATTTCATCCTCCTGTTGTCGGATACAGTCGCTACACGATATCACGCATGCAGACGAGTTCGTCGGTGTAACCAACAGGGATTTTAACCAGCTTTTGCTCTGAGCAGCAGTTCAACACGAAGCTGTTACATTAACGGAAAACATTAAAACCCAACCTGGAGGTAGGGGAAAGTATAATTTCTCGCTTGCTCCGGGGCTCAACGAAATATATAAAAGCAAAAAAAAAAAGCTGAGCCTTGGCAGCACTGCAGCACAGCACTGCATGTGGTACCTGCAGTAGTGTTCCTGGTGTGTACTCCTTGGTGTCCACCACGAGCGAGGAGCCATACCAGAAGGCGAGACCATAGCACAGGAAGATGATCAGCCACATGTATCCGGTGAAAAAGCCCATGATCAAACCCTTCCTGATCCCCCAGCGCTGTGCTGAGATCAGGTTCCTGTCATACCTGGAGGGGCCGAGAGGAGCCTTCGTCAGCTGAACCTTCCCGGCATCATCTGCGTTGCACATTCATCTTGCATTATTTACCTTTGCACCTCTTTTTTCTCTCCGCCGAAAGCAGCCACAGTCCTGATTGAGGAGAGGACCTCGTCGGCGACGGCTCCTGCTTTGGCGTAGGCCTGCAGCTCCATCCCGGTCAGCTTAGCCACGAACTAGACCCAGCCAGAGTAAAACCGGAGTGAGGCGCGGTCGATGGAGAAAACGCAAAAAGAACGCAACTAAGACCAGACACGCTAAGTCGAGTCAAACTGCGCCGTCCCTGCTGTGAGAAGCCAGGGTGTCTGCTGTGAAAAGGGTCTGCTAAGCACAAGCGAGAAGTTAAGGTGCGTCAAGAGTCAAATTTAGTCTAAAGGAAGCGCAGTCAAGAGGAGTCAAGTCAAAGTCAAGTCAAAGTCCAGTGACAGTAAATCAGTTCAAGTTGAGGCTCAGTCGTGGTCACGTCATGCCAAGCAAGGAGAAGCCAGGTCAAATCTCACCATTGCCATCAGACCTGCTCCGACACCGATCAGCGGGCTGGCGGCAACAATCACCAGCGTTAGCTTCCACCCTTTCACAAAGCCGATGCAGAAGCCGCACACAAAGGTGGTGAAACGCTGCATGAAAATGGCAACTTGGTCCGCGATGGCGTCCTGGATCTTGTTGATGTCGCTGTGACACAGATAAACCCCGGCGTGATAAGGAATTCATGGGAGCCCAGAAGGTGTCGGCGGTCCCCGTCGCCCCACTCACTCTGACATGCGAGTGTTGAGCTCCCCGACAGAGGTGCAGTCGAACCAGCCGATCTCCATCCTCATCACTTTGCTGAAGTACATTCTCCTGATGAGCTGAATCTGTCTGGCGGCGGCCGTCACCCACAGAGAAATCTGCTCGGCGTGAGACAGGAGATCATGAGCGGCATTAGAAGCCTGACTTCTGACCTCCTTTCGAAGGCTCAAAAGGGGAAAAAAAAAAAAATCTAGGTGTGGAATTTTTAAAGGGCAATTGCACTGATTTTACACCTGAAGGTCCACGTACTAAACATGAGAACTTAGGTTGTCATTTACAAAGAGGAGTTTGTTTTTTTTTTAAATAAGAGTCTGTTGAATTGCATTATGGGGCGTGTGGGATCGCATTTCTCGGCCTCGGTTGCCGTGATTTGAAATCTTGGAACCAACCTGGAAGTATCCCAGCACGAACACAGCCGCTCCAATTCCAACGTAATAGAAGGCAAACAGGGTCATTTCGTATTCAATGTCGAGGACCCTGAAAGTCGGTGGCGCATATAGTGAATGAATCAAACATGAGTGCTGGAAATAAAAAAAAAAAAGTAAAAAAAAAACACGCGCGCGCGCTTCAGGACAAATCTCAAAATTTACCATCTCGTCCAACGGCGCGTTTGATGTTCACAAGGCCGCCTCATGCATTTCTCACGAGCCACTTACCCGCACTGCCTGCCACTCAGCGGCGTCAGCATCTCCCACGTTGAATTGTTCATGAAGCTCCAGTCCGACTGGTTGGGGCCGCCCGCCGCCGTGTAGTTCCTCTTCCACTGGATGGTGTTGTTCCGGCACTCCTTCCTGTCGTCGCTCAGCTCGTTCAGCTCGATGTCGTACTCGATGAAGGTGTCGGTGAGCAGGCCGAACACCAGCAGCACCAGCGGCTGGGCCGAGCCGTGCAGCACCGCGCACACGCTCCCCGCCACCATCATCACCACGTCTCTGCAGGTGGCGAAACGGAACTGGAGAGACACACGCACTCCCAGCGATAAGAGGCAGGGGGGGGCGGGGGGGGAACTCTCGCGCGCGCGCAAACACTCGGGAAAAACTGGAGAACAAATTTTACCAGCTGGAAGAAGCCGACTCGTATCGCTGGTTGATCTGCGTTCTTCTGAGCTCTGTTTTGC
>CAAKHG010016977.1:0-25844 GCA_901007715.1 Dactylopterus volitans | reverse complement strand
TATTAATAATTAGGGAGGAGGCAGAAACAGTGCTATGCATAGGTCTAAAACTAGAGTGAGATGGAGTTAGAATGTCATGTGTGGATTTAGATTAGACACAAATTATTTAGATCTGCTTTTTTACCACCGTTATGAGGAGGAAGGACGAAGGCACCTCCCGACTGCAGAAATGATACCAGTAGAAAGACTAAGATTAAAAACATGAGTTATGCGTTCAGAAATTATGTGTACCGAGGATAACAGTGCAAATGGTTGTAGATTGTCAGTACCGGCAGATTTTCTAGCACTGATGTGGGTTTATGGCACCGGTTACCATCCGAGTGGAAACAGGAGATAAGCGGAAGGAATGGTTGGCTGGAGTGTTCGTATCAAGGCTGGAGGATCTCTGTTCGTCCACGCAGCTGCTGGGACCCATGATAACACTGTTGGATAACTGGGAAGAAGCAGCAAAATGGCTTTTCAAAGCAGCGGCAGATGTTGTGTCTATCAGACATCCGAGAAGGGCCAGTAACATCATGGGCAAGTCGAGGAGGGCTAAATTGCCAGAAGTAGGTTTGACCATATTCGGAAGTTTGCTGGGTTCCAAGCAGACCTCGCGGCGGAGTGGAGAAAATAGTCAGATTTCACCTTTCTGAGAGCAGTGGTGAACTTGGTCTTCAACTGTTTAAAGATGAGTCAGTGACAAGGTTCTTTGCTCCGGAGTTACATCTAGTTCTTTTCAAAAGGTCCATGCTCATCTAAAACTGAATTAAAAAAAAAAAAATCAGAGCTAGATCGAGGTCAAGGATTTTGAGTGTCTCTGATTGGACTGCGCTGAAGGCCATGTGTCATTTTGTTTTCCTCAGTTTCACATTTGGGCAATGATCACGAACACCAAGGTCAAAGACGCCACAGGCAGGACATCCCTCATGTCTGTATGTTAAAACTAAATTTATAGCTTGACTTGGAGGGATCCCTCAGGTTGGGGGGTTAGATGAGAGCCTCAAGCAAATCAGGGCCTCGTTAGCGTGGTCCCAGACCACTTATCCACAGAGAATGTGTCGCTGTCACCATTTATATTGTGTCCAAAAAAATAAAACCGCAAAGACTTGTGAAATGTGTCCACTTGGTGCACGGATCCCGTTATTATTTCTGTCATTATCATTTTTTGGAGATGAGGAGTTGGCTGATAACGATGTGGCTGCGGCGTGAACTTGTGACCTGGGGTTTGTCAACCCGTCGCTTTGCTTCAAGCGTCCCACTGTCCTCAGATGTCCCTTTAACATTTGTACGGAGATTAAACGTGGCTTCCAGTCGTGCGGATAAATCTCATTAAAGGTTTCTGTGCTACATCCCTCGCTGTGATCACAGAAAACATCAAAGTGCCATTTTGGAGGGAAACAGCAGGATGCTGGATGCTCTTCTCACAAGTAAATAAGGCTGAGATGTCTTTCTAGCTTTGTTCGGACCATGTGAACAAAGTCATTAACAGAACACTGGAGAGTTAGTTCACGTTTTAACAGAGGAACAGCGCAGATGCAGACCATTTTTAAAGACGGCGACCACAGGATGATTGTCTGGTAGTATGTGGGCAAGAATGTAATTTGATGAAAATAGTGATGTCGGAATTGGCAATGGAGGAATTTGAGACAGTGGGAAAGCGCGAGTGACAACATGAGAGTGTAAGGTGAAGCAGAAACAGAAGGGAGTGATCTTCCTTAGTGAGCTACCACCTGAGTTTAATTTAAATAAGAAGAGATTGTGATTTAATGGCATTTATTGTGACATATGACAACAGTCCGGCCACTGGAACCCTTCACCAGGTGAAACATCCTGAGGCCAAATGAATCATCTGAACACCTGGTCGTGGAAACACCCCATTAATAAGGAAACGTACGTACATGAGGTTGTAGACTCAAACTAATAGAAGACAAACAGCACGAATTATGAAACATTCAGTCAGATAACAGCAGTTAATAAGTGTAACTGGAACTATTATGCAACAATCTGGACAGTGAAACGCCAGCTGGCCAGTGAGGGATCCAGGAGTGAGGCAGCGCGCCAATAGGGAGGAAGCAGACTTGACAGTCAGGACGTCAGGCAAGGAGACCTTTCATGTTGGAGAAAAAGAGGGGCTTTAGAGAGTAAATGTATACTTGCGTCTTTCAGCAGGAGCTCTGTGAAATAGAGGTTTTAGAAGTGTGGAGAAGCCTGATCAGTAGCAGAGGCTTGATAGGACAGCTTGAGGGAGAGTTTAGGCCTGCGCAGCGGCAGAGGCTCGATACGACAGACGGCCAAGAGAACTTGCGTAGCCGAAGCTTGTTAGAGAAAGCGCAATCTTAGTGCTTACTGCAAAAGGAGAGACTAAAAGAGCAGCATAACGGGGGGTTTGCTTAATCCAAAGTGGAACGGTGAAGATTGATAGTTGAATAGATAAGTTGTTAACAAGCCACCACCAGCTAGAGTACAAGCAGACTCACACAATTTAAGGTGCTGGGGATCTTTGAGAAGAAAGGACGGCAGTCAGGTCAGATTTGGGATGAATAAAAAGAGGATGTCCAGCGGCACAGCTGCTGAAGTAAGGGACTTTCTGCAGTAGATATTTTTTTACTTCTTTTCTTTATCCTGCGTTTGCCTTTTTTCTGTTCAATTGGCCTTTCTTTTTCTAGAGACCTATAGAGAGGCTTGTGTGCAGCTTAGCCGAGAGAGCGAAATGTGTACATGCTCAAAGGAAGAGAGAGAGAGGCTTCAGTAAAGGCTGGACTTAAAAGAGCGAAAAGAGAAAAGAAGCTCGTATGGAGGTGAGGTGAAATCCCTACAAAACAAAAGCACATGCATACGCAGGCGTAGTGGTGCGAATCAAAGAGGAGACATGGAGGCTGCCAGCTGACAAGAAGCTGCAGGCCATCTAAAATCACTGGCATGGCGGAAACGTGACTAAACAAAGGCGCTAAGACGCCTGAATGACTCAACCTCCAGCGGCTATAGGCAGATTTACTGTATTATTCTGCCGACTCGAGCTAAACAGGGCGAGACGCATCGATTGCCGTTGTCGATGCTGGTGAATGGTGAAGCCAGCGTGCTTTTCCGTTGCCGATTCTGTTCATTTTCACAACCGCCGGGGCCGCTGTTGCTTTGTTTTTCGCGTCCCCTCGCCGCGTCTTCCTCGACACGGCCGCGGCCGTCGCTGCGCCGCGCGCCACTGCCGCGGCGTGCTTTTGAATGATCTTGGAACTTTGCTACCCAGCTCAGGTGTCACCACAAGCCCTCGCTAACTTTCCGATGAAACGAGACACAGGTGGCCTACGCGCGACGGGCAACCCGCTCGACATCTTATGTGGCCGTTTAGAGGCGGGGAGCGGCCGCCCGACATTTGCTCCATATGCAGATGAAGGGTGCGAACGAACAACAGCCCTGCGAGGAGCGATGTCCTGATGCACAGCCTTCTGCCCGAGTGATCGTTTGCGTGCAAGCAAATACATCACGTATTTGTGGCTGCGCTTTGATTTTGGCTGCTCCCTTTTGCTTCTATTTGCTCAAACATCGCAGAATTTTTGCGGAGCAGCAGCAGCATGGAAAATGCTGGTTCAGTCGTGATAATGAACATGTTTCTTTCAGCATTTCATATCCGTTCAGTTGTTTACAGCAGAACCAGGAGACGAGTGCAGCCGGATTAAGAATTTAGCTGCGGAACCACTCGACAGGGGAGCGCAGAGAGAAAGAGAGGAGCCGTGATGTGCGTAAGGTTGTGACGATGTGGTGGTCGGCTAAATAAAACGTCCCGGACACGCCCGCCTAGGAAAGAGGAAGCGGATACCGTTTTACATACGACTGATGCAGCTGCCATCGCGGTGTCTTGACGGATAGACAGATCGATTTTTTTTTCAAACATGTTATGAACATCAAACAAAACAAACAAACAAATTACCGTTACACACGCTTTACACGGCAAACTCGTTAAATAACACAGCTTTCAGTAAATGACACAAATAAACATTCCATGCTCAAAAAGGAGCAGGAGGAAGTTAAAAGCTTTTCTACTCCAAACCCTCTTACATTTTAACAATTTAATTGATGTTTAACATTTAAAATAGACAAACATTCAGAGCAAAATAAGAAAGAAAATGGAAGCAATTGAAAATAGGAACAAATGGAACAAAACCACAGAGGTCAAAAGAGGTACAAACATTCTGCACCTTGAAATGATTCCACTGCCGCTCTCTGATCATCCATCCCATAACCATTCAAAACGTTATTTTTGAAGATTTGTTTAAATTTATTTACTTATTTAATGTTTCACAGTTGTAAATTGTTTTTTTTTCCTGTGAAAATGATGTTCATTATCTTCTTTCTTTCTGGAATTGTTATTGCTGTTATCCAACTACGATTGATTGCGATTGATTGGGAGGGGAAGCAGCCTTGTCAAAGACTACATGTTGGGCCTTATCATTTTCTTCAATTAAACTATATGATTAATTCAGATGAAGGGCATCCCATCAGTGATAAACAGCTGGGAAAATAACCAGAATAACCACTCATTTCATAATTATTGCAATCAAGTATTTCATGAATGTGATATACTTTTGTAATTAATGGATCTAATGTTTATCAATTCCGACTTGACTTGTCTTCGGCTAATAAAATATTATCTTTAGGTACGAGGGTGTTTCACTTCATTCCTTTAAAAGTCTCCAGGGATTCGACGGCAGTAGACAGATCAAAATTACATCATGACACATAGGCTGTTAACAGGTGGCGGCACATTTTGAATCACATGAAACACAAGCACTCAATGGGTGGCGGTGGGTGGCGCCATTTTGTAAATCAATTAGTTTAATGACCTGTATACTGAAATTCAGATTTTCAACCATCTGCTGCTCTATGAATGTGTGATGAGAATAGCGCGAATGAGAAGCTTGCAGATGGAACTACACTTCGGTGCAGATACTCAGGTTTGAACACCAGCAGGGGGACAGCGTGACGAGCTCACGGCTGCCCAGGAGAGCCTTCAGGGGTTTGGCTGCACTGCTGTGCTCCTTGGTGCCGAGACTCGAGAGGCTACTTGACCTCATACCCGCTGACCGGGATCTAGATTAGACTCTTGTTTGACAAGAGAGGAGGGGGAAACATCAAAACTACAGTCAGAATAAACACCGGGCAACGTAAACGTGTGAATACGCCTCTCTGATTGACCAGCAGCTGGTTTGGTTCAGGTTTGAGCGCTGTGAGTTCATCCCTGATGACCCGTTACCATAGCAGCATTAACGAGCAAAGCTGCAGGAGCTCTGTCATCAACGCGATCGAACAACAAGGGAAGGGAAACACACCGATGGCTGATTAGAAAGTTTGGGGAACAACGTCGGAGAATGTCACGCAGCAGAGGAGGAAGAAACGGAGGAGAAAGGAAGGAAATCAGGCGAAAAAAATGGAACATGGAATTTAAATGATTGAGGAACAGATGATGACATAAACAGACTGATTCTAATGTAACAGTGAAGGAGTTGCAACCTTCACTTACCTCACGACCGACTGTAGCTGGTTGCAAATTAGACTACAGTTATTTGTTGTCATGACAGCTGTAAGCTCTTGACAACCTTTCAGTTTCGAGTATCCAACTTTCACCGTGGTAGAAGCGGGATAATCTACACAGCAGTGTGTTTTAAATGGTTCTAAGATGGCTGTTTGCCTCCATATTGATCCCTACAGCCATTTAATGCACACCGCTTATCCCCTAAATGTTGTGTGTAAAATATCAGAATCAAAATAAAGACGGCGCAGACGGGAGAAAAATGAGTTAATAGGTTAATTGATGTTATGTCCTGAAATGCGTTGTGGTGTGTGTGAAATTCTATGTATTGCAAGTGGTGTTGCAAATACAACATTTCAGGATGACAAGATGAACCCCTTTAAGGCTGCCGAGGGATGTTAGTGCACCACAGCATCGGCTAACCACCTACACACACACACACACACACATATACACACACACAAACACAGTGTTCCCAGAGTTGTTGTATGTTTGCAATATCAGCAGCTCGGAGAACATTATGGGAGGCTGCAGGGTGGCGGGCGTTAATCTAAATGAGATTTAGGCAGTTTAGTTGGTGGGCTGCCTGGCTTCCCTCGCATTGCCTCGGTTGCTCCGGCGCCTGCAGAGGTCGCCAGTTGGAAAGAAGTGTTATCGCCAGTTTGGCTCCCATTACATGGAGGTAACCTAGATATTCATCGAGCGCTTTAAACTCCATATTTGTTTATGTGTTGCACAAATTCGCAGAACACTCGTTTTTCTCGAGCGGGTCATTCAGACCTTTATCACTCCTCCGACCTTGTCCACTCCAAACGGAGCCGCTCATAACTCTGTATCTTCTTGGCTTCTTCTGTGACCACAAACAATGTTCCTCCCCTACACGACCTCCTCATTATCTCCCCTGTCCTCCTCTCTGTCTCTCCTTGAGCTGAATCTACAGAGGCAGCATTTGTTATGAAAACACAATCACATGCCGTACTAGAACGTTCCCACACATTTTGGTGTTTCGCAGAAGACACACTCACACACACACACACATACACAAACAAACCCCACCACCATCCGTCCTCTGCAAATGTGGGTGGCATTTTCTTTTTCAGTGCAAAAAAGCTCTGAAGAAGATAAAGAGCAGAGACCTCCACCAGGGCCAACAGTCGCCTGCACTTTTACCGGCATCCGCACTCAATCCAGCATATTCATGGATCACTGCAAGTGAGCCTGGATTCAGGTCCATAAGACAATCAATCAATCTAAAATCCAATCATTTTTAAAACACTGGCCTGGCACTTTCATTCCGGGATAAAACAAAACAATTATGGTGTTGGAATAAATAAATGATGGCAAAGTGGTTCAATGTAAATTGCGATGTGCTGCGATGAGATTGAGGTGTCATAATAAAGTGCACCAAGATCTTCATGGTTTCTTACTGCCATCGGATTGTTGCCAGGAAGAAAATAAATGTAGCTTTCGTAACTCGTGCCATAAGATTCATGAATCCATGTCATAATAGTTCCTCTGAGGGGTGGCTTCTCTGATGGTCTTCTGAGGTCATCTGGATAATGACGCCCTGGAGCTTGGCCCTCAACTATGTTGATGGACCTGCAGTGGACACTTATTAATTAATGGTCAGCACCGTTTAGCTCAGCCGTCGGCAGTTCGTTGAAATGCTTTGTCAAATATTTAGCGCGTTTGCAAACATCAGTAAAAATCCAATGAAGGTCCTTCCAGATATCACACAACTTTGGCGCTGTGTTGACGTCTCCTCGGTAAAAATAAAATCACATCATCACCGTTTGAAATGCTTGTTAATAAAGTTCTTAGTCATTTGTATTTTTGTCATGCCCGCACTTATTTTGACACCCTCTGTTTAGTCCTTATGGTTTTATTTCCATAGTCACTCACCTTAGTTATCAGTTCTCGCTTCACTTCCGGTCACTGTCTCCTCTCACCTGTTCCCTGGTTGTTCCTTCCACCTGTTCCCCATCAGCCTCTGTTACCCTTGTGTCTCACTGTCTCGTCGCCAGTTCATTGATGTTTTCTAGCTCACGTTCCAGCATTCATAGTCATAGTCCGCTCGTGTACCAAGTTTGCCTGTTCTCTCGACCCTGCCTTTGATACCTCTGCTTGATTGGATTGATTCTCTGTGTACCGAACCCTGGACTGGTAATAAACCTCCCCTTTTGCCTGTAACCTTCTCCGTGTTGTGCATTTCTGTCCTCCTGTTTCTGTGCCTCTGTGAGTTCCTGACAATTTTAAGATGTAGGTGGAAAAAAAAAAAAAAAAATCATATCCAGCAGATAAAAAAAAGGTCATGAGCATTAATGGTGAAGAATGTAAAAAAAAAAAAAAATGACGCTCTGCTCAACGTCAAAGGAAAAGTGAAGTTGTGAGATGAATAACGATGCCAGCAGCTGACGTCAGTCTGTTGACGGTGCGCAGCAGCAGACCCATATCTTCCTTTCCGACTGTCTGCACCTCATTGTTTTCTCTGCTATATTGCCGCCGTCTTTCTCTTGTTTCCGCTATCCTCCATCTCATCTGCCTCCCTGTCTTTTCATTTCCTCCCCTCTCTTTTTCTCTGCATCGCTCTCCTTCAGACATGATTGGATATTGCCAAAATGTGACATATTATCAGGATTTAAGTGCGTATCAGATCCTGTAAAATGACGGCCACATGTCAGAAATCGCAGGCCGCGGGCTCTCTGTGCGGCGGTTACTGTCACCACACTTGCTCTTTTGTCTCTTCTGTCTCGTTTCTCCCATGTCCTCCACACCCCACGTCCCTCATAAACTCTCATCTTATTTCCTTTTCTTTGCTCTCCATGTTCTTCACCTTCACTGATATTCATTCTCAGATCCTCCTCTTTGTTATTTGCCCCGTTGCGGTGTACACACAAGTTAAATAATTATGACAGAACGGTGAGTAACATTAAAATACCTACAGTTTTTATATGATTTATAAATGGATATTTTCTAATTAGAGACGCTGTTTTCCTTTTTTTCCAAGCCAAAATTGGCTGACTGCACTTGTGAAAAATAGATTAAATGTATATTTTTAACCAAATGTGGTCGTTTTTGAAAACTGGCATCTGCGACATCTCAATCTGTCAACTGCATTTTCATGTTTTTGCTTGGCAGTTATAGTGTTAGAGAGACAAGAAATGTCGGGAAAGGCAGCAGGAATGAGCCGGCCCACCAGGAATCAAACCGGGGGGCTCTAGGAGATTAAGCAGAAGGCACCTGGACATCTTGTGGTTGTAGAGCTGAGGTGAGGTGAAATGTCTTTAACAACCAGAAGAAGTCCAGTTGCCTTGTACTCAAAATCTCAGGATCATTGCGACCCAAATAATTGAGAATCTACACAGACAAACGGGGAACTCATTTTTTTTAGAACATCTGTGTCTATGTGGTATTAAGCTAACCCTCTTCCTATGGCTCATCCAAACACTCATGGGATAAATACGTTTCTCAGTTTTTGATATTTTCTTTAGTGATGGTTTTCTTGTGTGAACTTTAAGGGCGTTTTCACAATTATAGTTGGTTTGTTGTAGTCTGAATCCTGGACCAGTATTTTATTGCCTAATTACCACAAGCTTTTCTGAGTTAATTTAACGGAATTTGTGATGCTTGAGGAAAATGTTCACTGATTGGGTCAGGAGTTCTATCCAGAATGTAAACAGCTCTTTCGATGTCTCAACGGATGGACAGCTATGATGGTTTTGTCTTAGACATGTAATCAACTAGTTCATGGTTTTTACTGATCATAGGGGAACAATACTGTTTGAAAATGAGGTGCATTGATAGCACACTAAAACCCTCCTTTTTGAGTCTTCATGGTCCAGGTTCTTGGACCAAAACAAATTTTGATTGACAGCTTTCATAGCAGCACAGATGCACCAAACTAACAAACCAGCGCTGCATTTTTATTTTTAAAATGTTAAACAGATGGTTTAATCTTTTTAAAAATGTGTTGTAATTCGAAATCTCAAAATTAGTCCTCAGAAAACAAACCGTGGCTGTCTAGTAAATGTAGTGGAGTGCAAAGTACTATATCTCTGTCACGTATTTCTGTGGCACAAAGTAACAACACAGGCTTGGTTGTGAAGAAAAATAACTAAAATGTTTAGGATTGGCAATCGATTTAAGCACTGGTTCCTCAAAATTGTTCTCCGGTGCAGTATTTATGTAAATGTGAGATCAACCAGCTTGGCTTTACCAGCATTAGCTGCAGGACAAGACACAGACTTTGACGAAATGCCAGGGTTAATGGCCCTTCTTTTGCCCAGAACATACATTTTAAACTTGTTCCAGTCAGAAAGGTTCATGCGTATCCGAAAGGAATTTCAAACAGCCTTGCATGAACTTGCATTCACAATACAGAGACTGAGAAATTTAATGAAATGCATCCATTATTAATGTCTTTAATTACCCCTGTGATTTCTCCGCTTTGATGTGATAGATGTAAAAGAAAAAAGAAAGGGGGGAAAAAAGCAAGTTGGAATTTTCGAGAGATGTTCCGATTGAACCGAAACCTGAAGGCTTATACAGCTGAGATGTGATTAATGTAGGCAGAATGATATGAGAATACAACCTGTTCTCACTCATTAAATACTGACACTTCGCCAGTCGCCTCTCTCATCAAATCTCATGAAGCTGTTGGTTCTCCTCAGGCGACAATTTTTTGAATACGCGTGGGTGTTCAGTAAAGATAGTTTACATAAATAGTGAAGGACGTCCACAGCAATGAACCTTGCAGATGGAGGCCACAGTTCAAGGGGGAAAAATATCCTTATTCTACAACGTCATATTAGAAAGTGCGTGGCCACCAACCAAGCATTTGTGTTTGACGGCCCAGATGTCAGACGGTGCCGCAGAGTGAAGATGCACTTTAAAATATCCATTCAAATCACTGTGGTTGTATTGTGGTATCATTTGAGTGGTTTATTGAACACAGTCATTTCTGTCATTTGTGGGAACTCTTCTCATCTCATCGTCTTCCGCTTATTCCGGTTACGGGTCGCGGTCGTGCTGGAGCCGATCCCAGCTGACAAGGGGCGAGCAGCGGGGTAACACCCTGGAAATCGCAGGGCCGCATGAAGGACAGACAACCACTGACACGCACACCTACGGGCAATTTAGAGTAGCCAATTAACCTCAGCATGCTTTTGGAGGTGGGAGGAAACCGGAGTACCCGGAGAGAACCCACGCAGACACGGGCAAAGCATGCAACCTCTGCATAGAAAGACTACAGGCTGGGAAGTGAACCTGTGACCTTCTTGCTATGAGGCACCAGTGCTAACCACCGCACCACTGTGTCGCCATTTGTGGGAACTCATATTTTTTTATCGCCACACCTGCATTGGTTTTTAGGTGTGTTCACATTTGAGTTGATATAAGTAATTGAACATTTGGTTACAGTGTGGTTAGAAGATTGCCAAGCGCCTCCCAGTTCAAACAATAAAGCAGGAAGTGTCTAAAAACAACAATAACAACATTACATCAAATACACACACGGAGAAGCAGAATATGTAGCTTGCAGCGAGACACAACACAGCACAGAAAACATAAAAAATAAACAAGTGTGTCCCTCGACAGCTAGTCTTTTCTTGGTTGCACCGAGTGAAAACGTCCTCCATGTGTAGGTGATGTGTAGAAACTGTGCCGAAGTCTTTGATGACATGGAGGCGGGCGAAGCGGGAACAGAAGATATGCTGACACGCAGGAATATAAAGGCAGAGTGTCAAGATACTGTAGATGGTGTGTCAGCCTTTCTGTCAGCTTGTGTGGCGGCTTGTTGAAGAGGGAAAATGTTGGCCCCTCTGTCGACACGGCAACAGCGACAGACGACGCAGGAGGGCTGAAGCAGTAGAATGCCAAGGCAGCACAGGCAAGGCTCCTCTTTGTACTGTAACTAGATTTACCTGGAAGTCGGTGAGTCTTTCAGCGAAGTGCTTCGCTCCTCTGCAACTTATTAACAAGAGCGATAATGTAGCATCTTTATGGAATGTCGCATTAATAAACAGTGATTATTTGGGCACATGAGGTCCAACCTGCATCCTGCACCGTGACACCTCCATTGCTGCTGTGAGCTCTTTTGACAAAGCACCTTCAGCTCTGGAGGAAGTGGAATGAGCCAACACGAGGGCGCCCATGTACTGCGGTCCGAGTAACATAGAGTAACTGCAGTAGAGGTGGAAGGAAGTACAACATGGTATCACCCGAATCATTGCACCAAGGCTCAATCGGCTGATCAAGGTGACAGCAGTTCAGAGAAAGATGAGACGCGAAATGTGTTTGATTGACATGCTGAAACTGATGATTCTTCTGATGGTCTTCTGTTGCTAGGGAACCAAACACAAAGACATGAGAGACAGACACGGAAAGGGCCAGGGCTGATGATCGAGGACCTGGAGAGCAGCAACCGGACCCAGGCACTCCTACAACCGAATGAGACTAAGCGACTGAAATCAGAAGAGTACGACGCAGCTACACACACTCAAACCCTGGCCAGGTTATATATTGTGCCAAGCAATGTCAGTTTAACACAGTCAATCCTTTATTTTTATGGCCCTGTAAATATATTAATAAATGTACTAAAAGACAAAGTACATACGGTAGAAGATGTTATGATGTGAAGGTGTTGGCTGACAGAATAGACCTTGTATGGCAGGTATACAGGTCCCAAGAGGGTTATAGGGGGTTTAGACCAGTGTGTGATTATTGTAGAAGATGAAGGCATAGATAGAGCAGATGGCTAGAGAAGAGACTTGACTGTTGCAATATCAGTATGCATTGAATGAGGGTTGAAAGTGCAGCCAGAATAAAAAGGTTGGGTAGCAGAGTTGAAGGAACAATTAGTTCATCCTGGCAGGCTATGTGCACTTGGAATGGTAGCAGTATCTGCTCGGGGGTATCAATCAAGGAGGGTGTTTCCCTGGAGTATTCCTGATGTAATGAGACACGGCCCAGACAGACTGCTACAAGTAGAACACTTACCACAATTGCACTGACAACTTCTAAACCAAAGACAACAATGTCGGCAGAGGTGACCACCACAACTCCAACAATAATGATGGCTGCTGTAACCTCAATGAGAAGGTGAGGTTTTGACGACTCCAACCACATCGCAAGCAGCCACGACTATACCACAAGCAATCATAACCTCGAATCTGCTGCCGGCGATGACGACTCCTGCACGACGAACTACAACAGATGTAGCCGCTACCATTCCTATTTTAATTCTTACATGTGTTCTGAGCAAGCCTAGTTCTAGGCCCACTATAACCCTGACTATAACAATTCATTTGACGACGCCATTAGCGAGGGTAGAAGTGACAGGGTAGATGTGACAGCACAAGACACAACAGGCGTCATAGGAGTTGATGAGGTCACTCGGGAGGCAGGTTATGATGACCTCTACCATGATGGGGACAACGACGATCGGGACCAGCAGTGGGGATTAGATGGATGATCAGATTGGTGGACGGAAGCCATGAAAAACTGAACCCAACGCAGAGAAGCGAAAAGAGTGTAGCAGGTAAGCTGTGGGAAAAGGCAAATCAAAATGGGGGTATCAGTGGGTTTTTCATACTGCAAAGGAAATGACGTCAGATGAGTGTACAATGTTGGTCTGACAACATCACCAACTGTTCCCAGAACACACCTTTTGAAGAATGTGCAAGAGTGCAGCAGAAAGAGCGTAGAGAGGGTAGATTTACTCTGGTATCTAGAGGGGTGAGAATCTTTAAATACCCACATGTGGCACGCAACTATGGCTCCCAGGTAAGCCATCATTCGGTAATGTAGTTTCATATAATTCCGTCAAGGGTTAGGGTTAAAATGAGCCCCCCATTGATTACACAATAGATTAGCTCGCAGAACATGAGTGTTTTGCGTGCGGTGGCTTCTCTGACACAACTTGATGGAACGGAGTTAATGTAAGGAATGTCTCACTCGTAATGTCACGTGGGTATTGTCTTGGTTTCCCCATGAAAATACGACCCCTATACTTGTCACCAGGCTGGTGTGGTATGAAAACCCTGGACCTTTAGATCTATAACATAACTATGACCGTCCCCACCATCCATCTGGGCAGGCAGATAGTAACTGGGTTTGTGCTGATGGCATATTGTTGAACACTTTCTCGCCTAGATGGATTGATCTGTGTGCATTTGTCTGGATGGCGGTGACCAATGCAGATACTGTATAATGATGTGGACAACACAATAGGTGTTGACAAACCTGATAACATGTCCAGGTCTAAGACAAGATATGCTCTCAATTCACATGTGTGTTTACTACATGATGCAGCCTCGAGGAACTCCGGAGGAACTCAAGGCTATCAATGATACCGAAGCTGGATTGAATCAATAAAAATGTATCTTGCGTTACATTTATGAGAACCAACAAAGGTTTATTAATTACACTGATGAAACTCTTTTGGCTGCGGGTGAGTTTGTTAGCTGTGAACACCAGGACGACCTTAGAGAACTGGCAAGCATTGAATTGGATCGTAGCGGAAAAGGATGGTATGCGTGCTACATGTTTGGTGAACAGTGATACGTGCACATTCCTGGAAATACCGGAGCTGATACATCATTTTCCAGAGCCATGTCATAACCCAAGGGATTAAAATGGGAACAAATGGAGACGATACGGGCAGACCGGTTGTAGGTTGGGTTGAAGTCAAAACTTGAAACATGGGAAGCCAATCTGATGTAATGTGGCATAATTGCACTGATGGTTATAATTAAACTCTGTTTATTGGCTTGTTAAATCATAACCATTCCCGGGATTCGCCATAATTGGCCAAATGAATGTGATGGTGTAAGTAATATTGGCAAAACTCCAACTTGCCGAGTTGGTGATGGAACAGGCAGACTTAAATCCCATCCCTGAATATTTGGGTGACGCTGATGACGGCACAGTGGAGTTTGATAACTCTGATGGATTTTCTGATGTTTAGGTGACTTGAAGGACTTGGGCTTGGACGGCATCACAGTGTATCATAAACTGCATCAAAGAATCATGCGCTGGTACAGTCTCTACAGTAGACAACCTCTTGATTTCATTTAGCCACCTGTTAGCAAACACCCTTTACAAGATGTCTCACAGGTGTGATGTTTACTAATAAAAATACAGTGTTGTAGAACTAAACAAAAACCATCACCTCCAGGAAAATATCGCATGCTGATATGTTAATATTAATGCTAGAATGCTGAGTAATTTCCGGAATTGTTCTTGTGGCACTCTGGAAAGAAGGGCAAAGTGGGTGTGGCTTATGTTACGTCAATCGCATGTTTTTTCGTACCTAAAATTCACTGGGAACGCAGTTGCTGGACGCTGAGTCAAAATACAGTACCTTAGATGGATGTGTAGTGACTGAAATGCATTGTAAAACGTCTTGTCCAGAATAATAAAGGACTTTCGGAAGGGATAAAAGTCTGTTATTCATTTGTGCCTCTACCAACAGCGAAAAAAAGTGTGAACCCGTCATCTCCGGCGCTTTGGCAAAAAAACTGATGCCCATCAAGCTGAACTATGAGTCACCATGTTGTTCATCACTTTATCATCATGTACACTATACTTTTTCAGCAGGAGGTCAAGGATCATGCTACATGGCGAGAATTACAATTTTGTTCCAGTGCCAAATGAAAGGGCATTTTCCATTTACACTCTGACCCGACGCACACTGAAAAAGATGCCTGTGACCTTGTATAGGAAAAAAAATATCTATATTTATTATATTTGCAACCTTTCAGATAGTGTAATCCACTGCTGCAATCCACATTTGGCCTTGGCCTTAAACCCCAGAGATGCCTGTTTGTGGAGGAGCAGCGATGCACGGAACCGTTCAGTATGAACCGCAGACTGAATAGGATGTGGACATCCATTTCTGAAAAGTGGAAAGTGCATTAAACTTACATTCTATCGGTTGGCCAGAAGGGGTCGACACCTGTGGTTGCAAGAAGAAAAAAAAAAGGTTTATGGTCTCAATTTTTTTGTTTCATGTCAAATAAAAGTATAGTTTGGGCATGGCTATGTGCTGATTAACAAGAAACAAGTGCAAGTGATGTGTTCACTAGACAAAGACAGCAGTGCATATCAACGGCTATCTGTGACTTTAATTCATTGGGTCAGACCACATGGGCCAGCCTTGGCTCCCCACGTGCATTAAAGAGCCTTGGCCACCATGACCCTCATGCAGGTTCACCAGTTTTCCTTCCTGAACGCGTGCATCAGGAAGGATTTAACACCGTGATGAAGATTAGGAAACCAGCCGGACTGGAAGCGCAGTTCGCACGTTTATGACGAAAGCGGGGCACAAAAGGGAATCCCAGGTCCGGCCGCTGACGTCACGGGGGCACCCCTCTGACCAGCGGACGACGAGAGGCGAGGCGGACACAAAAAGGATGACAGGAGTAAACTATAGGAACCCTGAAGCCCGTAACAGACCACTTTTGATAGATCCTGACCACTGCAGAGCGGGAACACCCCACGAGAGCTGCAGTTCTGGGGATGTTGTGACCCAGTCACGGAGCCGTCACAATCTGGCCCGTGTCAAAGTCGCTCAAATCGTCACGCTTGCATGTTTTCCTGCTTTTAACGCAGCAACTTTTCGAAAGAGGAGTGTTCACTTGCTGCCTGACATATCCCACTTACTGAGAGGTGCCATGTTATAGCTGATCGGTGCATGTCTGATGTTAAACGGGTGGACGCACTTAAATGAGATGCTGACATTCCCACACACCTGTTCAATAGGGCGTCATTTTATTGGCTAGGCTAGAACATAGCGATCATGGATTCTTACATGTGATGTCAAGCTACGATAAATCAATAGGATGTAACGTGATGTCCTCTGGAAGGTTTAACACCAAGAATGTGACCAACGTCACAAAACATGACACTTAAACATTCGCAGCCGCACAAATAAAGTGGAGAAAACAATCATTAACAATCGTTTTTAACATCAGAAGTGATGTTAAAAACTCCTTCTTGTGTTCTCATTAGCAGACCGGGTTACCCGCGGGTCAGGTCAAGAGATGTTCACTTTATTGGCGGGGCCGGTGGGGTGGGTCATTAAAGATTAAATATGTTGGCCCTACTTGTTGACAACACTGTTCTAGTTTAGGTAAATGCATCTTATGTAACGTAACCCGCGACCGGGCTTCACAAAAGTGCAGAGCAGCGGCCGCAGCAAACCAGAATGGCAAAGATGGAAGGAGTGAGAGTGAAAGATGATAGTAATTTCAGGTTTGATTTATTGTTTATTTTAATACCAGGCTTAAGATTTGAATTTGTTGTTGCCAGTTCCCAGTGCCACTAGAAGGGCTGTTCTCAAGCATCTTTGTCAGACCAAAAAAAAAAGCCTTATTCAATGACATATTTGAACCTGTATGTAAGGGCGGTGGGGTGGGTTGTGAAAATAGATGCGGTTATGCGGGCGGGATGGAGCGGGTTAAATTATTTCATTCAAGCGGGACCTGCAGGTTGGAAAAAAAACCCGTCCCGTGCATCGCGAGCTCTCATGTTAAATTCATAAGTGTAAAAGGCAATTTTGTTTGCGTGAGTTTTTCTCACTTAATACTGTTAATCCAATGGTTTGTGACTCGCCATTTATAAAGAACAGCGTGTTTTACGATGATTTTAAAGCTATCGACACTGAACCTGAGTAAGAAGGAAGGCCTGATTTATGGAGTGGCATATTTTGTTCCACGTGAAGGTAGGAGACTGCATGAACAGTGTCTATTAATTTAGTCCGCCAATGAGTTGTAGTGATGATGATCATGATCATCATCATTTTCAGTCCAGCTTCTGATGAAAGGAAACGCCAGCTCTTCATTATAGCAGTTTTTTTTTTATTCTCCTTCACTTTCTTAATTCCTCCTGTTGTTTGCAGGATGATGGAATAAAAAAATTAAAAGGTAATTATGGGGAGGATCAACTCAATCAGTAATAAATGTGTTTAATGTGCCTTTTTAATTTGTAATCATAAGTTGTTATGTTGGATTTTAAATAAACCTACTTTCATTAGATGATAATGAGTCCAGTTTCCGTTGGTTGAAGGAAACTATTGCCCAGTCTTTCAAAATTTACTGTGACAGCACAAATTGTCATGAAGAATTCAAAGGTACACAAGAGCTGCATAAGGAAAGCAGACACTTCGATATCTGTCATGTCTTTTTATCCTTCACTGTCTTTGATCAAGGATGGAAACATTAAATAAGTGCTTCTAATATTGTGGCTGTTACTTATAGTTTGCATAGAGATAACCTTGTCATCAGCTCAAAAATGTGGTGTGTTCTTGTATGATTGCAGTGCTGCATATGACAAGGAAAGGTTATTTATTTAACACCATTCATGTAGTTCATGTTTATAAAGATTTAACACAAATCAGCAGTATGTGCCATGACAAAGAATTCAAGATGAGCTATATATGGTAAATACCTTTTTTGCACATTGAAATAAACAAAAATAATAATT
Organism: Dactylopterus volitans; assembly: GCA_901007715.1. Taxonomy (NCBI): domain Eukaryota; kingdom Metazoa; phylum Chordata; class Actinopteri; order Syngnathiformes; family Dactylopteridae; genus Dactylopterus; species Dactylopterus volitans. Next base: position 7,855 of record CAAKHG010016977.1, on the reverse strand, counting down.
CTTAACACTAGGAGGATGTATTCAAAGATATAAAGATAATGAAAATAGAAAGAAACGCAAGATAAAAGTAAAAAAAAATAAAATATGGGTGTAACAGTTAGGATGTGGTGGTTTACAGTGATTGCACTGATTCATAACCAATGGAGGCGTGGTGTAAAAATAAAAAAAAAGTGTAGAGCCGCTGCGTGTGAGTCAGTTTATATGCAGCAATTTCAATCTTTTCCGAAGTCAACTAATATTCAGCAGTCTCTTCGTTTGAAAGAGCCAAAAAAAAAGCAGCCCTACAGACCAAACTGTCTCTATATTAGTGATGCTCGTCATACAGAACTCTGATATTTAAGCTGCCACTTAAACAATGAACGTAGCCACAGGCTCTTTCCCAGACTGGCAGCAGCTCCCGCTCGTATGTCTGAATGATGCCAGAGAAGATGAACTTCATGTGTGGGTGATTCAGGTCCTCCTTCTGTGATGCTTGAGACATTCAGCACTACTCTTCATAGCGATAGATTGTAGTAAAATATGTAATAGTGAGCGAAGTATCATATTGTGGGTTATATAGAAAACATAATGTTGACCTCTACTTCATTAAACTTTATTAAATGTGGTCTAACATTGTTTTATTTAAATCGAGTGACCTGATAACTCTTAGGTTTACCCGAGTGGGCTCACATTCACAGTTCTGGTTCTAAGTTAATCCTCTAAAGTCGGGGCTCCTAAACCTTTCCTTGCCAAGACCCACAATAAGGCATTAGCTTCAGACTGGGGAGCTCTCCAACAAAAGTCAAATGTAAGAAACGTAATTTATGAATATTGTTTTTAATGTTTTTTTTACTGCGATGTTCCACACACAATGCATTTTTCAGCAAACTGGAAGAGAATAAAAAAGAACAAACCTCACCCACACAGAAGTTGCGTTTATTTGTGTGTCTGGGAGTGAGAGAGAGAGAGAGGAAGTGAGAGAGAAAGCGCACTAGTGGGGTGGGCCGCACGGTTTGTCAAGTTTGGGCTTCATGTCTGCCAGTGCCAAACACATGTCGTCATCCACATTCAACACGCTCTGTGTTTTGTAAGTACTTCGAAGGTTGTGAAGCCACACATACAGGTCGTTGCAAAAAGGAGAGGGCATGTCATTGGAATGTCATTGGCATGTCATTGGCCTCTCAGCCAAGCCAGGATAGTCCAATCTTAAATGCAGCCAGTAGTTGGACAGGGAAGGAGTCTCCAATTTCAGGTTTAAACCCCCTGAGTTTGTCCCCTCAATCAACTCTTCCTGTGACTTAAGTCCAGAATAGCGCCTACACCTGGGTAAAAAAGTGTCCCAAAACCAATTTAGATGGGTGTTTTTAAGGTCTGGGAAATAGTCTGAAACCTCCTTGGAGGTGCTCCAGGTAGGACTTTAGAGAGATGGAGCCCAACTCATCAGATGACAGCAGCGCCTGGTGAAACACTGGGACATTTCTTTAACTCCCTCACCCTCCCCCTTTGGAAACTCTGAAGTAATATATTCCAAATGTTGACATTTAAGCAGTTATCTTCTGAAGTTATGAAGGTTACTTCAAGTTAGGGATGCTAACTTTGTTAGCCGTTTCTTACAGCATAAACAGAAAACCCAGAGCAGTCGATTTGTCACCTCGCCAGCGCTGCCTTCTCATCCAAATATGGAGACCTCCAGTTTCATGGCAGGATGGCAAAATGTTAAACCATCAGCTTCAAATCAAGAGTCCACAAATCAATGGGTGGCGTCACACTGGCTGTGTCCTGTGATTTTTCAGTCCATCGTTTAAACACTGGTGTCATTGGTGCTTTTACTGCACTTTGAAGTACTCTATGAACTACTAATATTGTTCACATGCCACTTCTGTCTTCAGTGTAAAAAGGTAAAATCATTTTTCATTCCCAGGTCACATGACTCTGCAGTTGTCACAGGTATGGAGTGTCGGCTCCACCTCCAATCGGCAGTGATGTCAACATGACGTTTGGGCAACGGTGTGAGGTCCACGCATCATGGCGTCATACTGGTATCTCACTCTTTGCCTCCGTCATTAACTTCTGCAGGTCTCAGCCATTCAGCCACAAATTCTACCTGCCTTGTTTCGAATGACACTCGAACATCATCCAGTCCGAGTTTGTATAGTTTGAAAGACAGACGGCTGTGCACGACATAAAAGAGCTACGTTAACCACCTTGTCACTGCCTTCAATGCTGCCTTCTACTCTTTACTTCGCTGTTGTCTTGCATATTTTTGACATCACCAAGATGATTATGTTAAACATGATGCACCAGGAACAACAACCCAACAAACAAACTGCGAGAAATGTGGAAATATTCAAACAACTATTTTTACAAGTTTACTTGCATTTGAAAAAAAAGACATATTCCGCTTGTTCCGGTTACGGGTCGCGGTCGTGCTGGAGCCGATCCCAGCTGACAACGGGTGAGCGGCGGGGTACAAACACCCTGGACGAGTCGCCAGCTCATCGCAGGGCCACATGAAGGACAGACAACCACTCACACTCACACCTACGGGCAATTTAGAGTAGCCAGTTAACCTCAGCATGCTTTTGGAGGTGGGAGGAAGCCGGAGAGAACCCACGCAGACACGGGGCAACCTGCGACCTTCTTGCTATGAGGCAACAGCGCTAACCACCGCACCGCAGCCGAAGCTGCCCAGATGAAGCTATCACACGTTCATGCCGCAGTGGGCAAGCCCGTAAAGGACTGCGCGGCGAGTGGATCTCCACCCTCCATACCTTAAGAATGTGCTAGCGACAGATGCAGACGTCCACACTCGCATGTCTGCCTCCCATGCTGGCGGCCATTTGATTCCAGGCGTAGCACCGTGCATGTCTACAATGCAACTATAAAACACCGACACCTAATTGTGTGTGCACATCACTCGCAGTTATGAAATGCTATACAGAGTTTTGCAACTCATAAAGCTGTCCACATGCTCTCATTCCGCACCGCTAGATTGCGACGCTCACAGCTCGTCAAATAATGACATGGTTAATTAGTTGACATTGCACACCAACTGCTGTGACAAAGCATCACTGTTCGATGGTAGGGAGCAGGCTCTGTTGCTACCTGGACATGCTTTCCTGGATCTCATTTGCCACCCAACTTGTGACAACCACTCCTTCACTTACTCATGCACCTGAGACATCTGTCTGTCGTGTTTCTCGACGGGTTTCCTGGAGATCCCTCTATGTTGCAATAACACCAAACATGTGATTCTCAGATGGTCTGCTGATTTTGTAACCAAAGTCATGTGATGACCAGTTTTAATGGCCAGGAGCGGACCCTCGGTGCATGAAGCATAGGTGGTTACAAAACAGTTTATTGCTTCCTGTCAAACAAAACCTCAGTCCTCCACTTTCGCTACTCCGTCTGCGGACATTTATCTTCTAGATGGTGTTTCCTTCAAAGCTATGCTCCAGAATTATAGTTGTGCACCTGATGCGTGCGTGTTAATCCATTCCACCATGACCACGATGACCTCTCGGGGCACCATTAGCAACGCCACCCAGAAGGCCCGCTTTTCAGACTACATTTGGTCAGGTAATACTCGCGAGGAGTGATGCAGAAAACTGTTAAAAATAAAATCATATTTTCAAAATGGACACCACAGACACGAGCACCAGCGGTTGTGTGAGTAATGATTTGTTCTCAAGGTACAAGACAAAAAAAAAAAAAAAAAAAGACTTTTTTTTAATGTTCCTCTACCCAGTTTCTGCTGTTTTTGGACTGTCATTGGTTTCCTCTCATCCCACGTTCTGTATTTTGATTGGCTGTAGCTGTAGCCAGTTTGTTGAGCTTTTTTTTTTTTTTGGGTATCCATCGGAAGAGGTGAAATATTAGAGGAGGCGACGTGTTGGCAAATCTGTTTGTTTCTTAAAGAGTTCCCCTCTTGATTGGTGGCTGCCAATCAACGCTAAACGACAATGTGGCTAGGGCTTTAAAATCGTGCAGTTTGGACAAGGCATCAGAGGTTCGGAACACTCGGTTGAAGGATTCAGTTTTAAAATGTGTTCAAGTGTCAAACTTTGCATTTTTCATCCAACTAAAAGAAAAAGAAGAAAAACATATGCCGGTTTATAACATTATCTTTATAAATGGTGCTTTTTATCATCCTACTCTAACTCAGTTATCTTCTTTCCATCATTCTGTCCCGTGAACATCTGTGTTCTCTGTTTTCATCCCAAGCTGCAGAGCATTTACTGGATATCAGGGTATTTTTGTAATTGCCATATTTCTCTGGCGGCTCAGTGAGCAACGCATTTGTCTCGAGACGGATGATGGGGAAGCGATGGCACCGCCACCGACAGCTGTGCTGCGTTTCAATGGTAACAGGTGCAAGCAGGCCGCTGTGCCTTAACACCACCAAGACACTAGATCCTGATTGTGTGGGGGTTTCGTGGGAAACAATGAATGGTGTGTGTGTGTGTCAGTGTCAGACTGCATGTGAGCCCGGCATTGAAATATTCTACAGCTTCTTCCCAATCACTTGTCTCAGTCACTCAAATGGAGTTTTGCAGATGTAGTTCGACTCACTCAAATTCTAATTACTCCATTCTCCACGAGGACCTCCATTGCATGCGACAGGCAAATGAGACAAATACAACATCACAGACAACCGGAGCACAATCACGGCCATGATCAGTGGATCATTGTGTGCAGCCACGATAAAAACCAATGCATTGCTAATTCACATCCACAGATATGAGATATAAACAGTCTAAAAGCCACGGCTGGCTCCTAAAAATTATATTTTTCTGGTTGTTCATTGGAACAACCAGAAAAGTGTTGGAGTAGTGTTGAAAGGCACAAATGTCAAGTGGAGCTCAAGTGTCTTGCGGTCAAAGATCAATGTGACCTTTTTGGCCATAACTCTCGACATTATACAAGACCAGACTTTTCTACTCTTAATACATTTAGTACCATTTATTCAAATTCTTCATGACGTGTATTACAAACAGACAGGGACGTTACAACTGCAACTGAGGATGCATCTGCAAGGTCGTGATTAAACACCATTTTGGATGTATTTCTGTTTTTGCTATATTCTACTCCATCAACAATTCCGAATCAGAATGGGTTTTAACTGCGTTCTTGTCCATTTTTTTTAGCCTTACTCATGTATCCCAAGGAAATTGAATCGAGTCGATGAGTTGACCTGGGTGAGTGAGAATATTCACAGGCTTACTCATGTACATGATCACTTTATTATTAGAGCTGCATGTGTTGTATGACAGGTGCGATACAAATAAAGTTTATACAGACAAGCCTTGGAAATTAAAAAAATCCACAAAACTGACTCCACGTAGTGTTCATAGGACGAGGCGTGGCGGCCTAGCAAACAAAGATTTACCGTATGACTCAAAGACGGGCAAAAGGGAAATTGGACACAGAGTCGTGACACCGAAAATGACAAACCAAACGTCACAATCGCAGCGTCTGTGGGGAAGGCTGTCAGCACTTTGGCCTGTGACCTGACACGTGCATGCCGCTGAATGCGAAAGCAGGGGAGACAGACCAGCGGAAGTGGCTGTTATTTTGAGGTTGGATTCTTAAACCTGCAACTAATTGGTGCCAACTTGGTGAGCTCAGCTGAAATGAAAGAGGATGTGTGACTCCGCACGTCCCACTGAATGGTTGACATATTCCAAATCACTCAGTAATGACACTTCAAAACGAGGTATGGTAGGACTCAAACTGCTTTGCCGACACAGAGTGGATTTGACACCCACATTCATTTGTCCACATGGAGTTTTGCATTTCTTGTCCATATTTATTGTGTCTGAAACCTCCTAAAGATGATGTTCCCCATACAACTAAACCGGATTCTCAATTATGTTCTCATTGAAAACGTATATCCTTTCGAGTTATGATGGCTGCAAACACACGAGTTTCATTTGAAACATTTTTTTGTGACGTCTTATGTAGATGAAAAACTTGAAAAACGCTCTTTTTCCCTATATGGACGTAACTACCACGTAAAGATGTCGTCATATCACCCGCTATTCACTGGAACAAAAATATGCAACGACCAAAATGTAATTCATCATCATTCATCAGTCATGTTTAGGAGGCAGTTACATTGTAAGGATGAGAGAGCGACATAATTAGGGTGACAATATGTAGTCATGACATCTTTGGCCAAGATGACGTGAACAAAGATATGTTAATAAGGAAATAAACATGTTGTACACATCTCACCATCTGATTGCAACAGCGTTCCTTCTTTTCTCTCTTTCTTTTTCCTCCTCCCTCTCTTGACCCAGTCCGATGGCTCCTCCCACCTCGACTCTGGCTTCCCCCATTAAAGGAAGTTTTCATTAACCAATGTGAAATGTGCAGACTAATGGGGAAGTACCTGGGTCTCCATAAACAACAAGGAAAGTAGTTGAGCCACCATGGCCGCCTCCAGGTGTACGTTCCATTGTCAAACTTGTTTGCTGTTATTATTGAACGCACATATTAAGTGTCACACACACACACTTCCTCTCAGGCCAGTATACTTCCGGGCTGTGTTTATTTATCTAAATCATCTGCTGTCATGCAATTTCCAAAATGTGACATAGACACAGCAAGAATTTCTGCGTATGACTCAGAAGCTCACTGGAAGTTTTTTTTTAACAGCCCTACAATGCATTGTCTCTTCTCACAGCAAAACAGCAGACATGGAAGCAGGTACTTTATGTTCTTCACTGTGAACCTGTAACTATCAGAGATTTTGGGGAAAAAAATAAAATAAAACAACAACAAGGTAACCATACAGATCACCAATCTGTCGGCATTTTATCAAAATAATCCAAATAGACTGGAGATTTGCAACAGATTTCCAAGTAAGCAATGGGAACGGTTTCAGGATGGGCAGAATATAGGACATAAAGTCTGAGTATGTAGTAGTCAGTATGAGGTACACAAAGTTTAAGTATGTAAGAGACTTTATCTAGTACATGAAATATGGATATGTAGTACTCAGTTTGTAGTACAAGTCTGAGAATGTAGTAGTCAGTAAGTATGAAGTTTAAATATCTAGTCGTATGTAATACATAAAGTTTTGAGAATGTAGCAGGCAGTATGCAGCACATGAACTTTATGTACTGTATGTAGTAGACAGGATGTAGTACATGAAGTCTGAGTATGTGGTAGGCAGTATTTAGTACATGGAGTCTAAGTTTTAGTGTTGCAATAGGCAGTACAAAAGAAGGCGATTCCATACACAGCCTTACTCCACATTTTCCTGGTCCCGGCTGGTGTTCACATGGACATGTGACTGCCCCTGGCTTAAGATCCTAGAGTACAGAGCATTAGCATGTGAAGTCAACCTCCTGCAGTACAGATAAGAGGAGAGAAGGTTCCAGAGGGTCTTGTGAAAGATTTACATGTGCAATACTAATCCATGCTTCATTCATTTGTATTCATGCTGGTCCAAGCTAATCAGGTCCCTCTTTATCCTCTGCTTCCTTCTGCCTAATTTGTTTTCTTCCCTTCCTTCCAGGATCCGAGTAAGTAATGGAATGCAGTATATCTCTTTCTCCACCTCCATTTCCCTCCGTTTCTCTCGTCCCGCCACCTTTGTGTGTCGCTCTTGGTTTTGTTTTACATCTTAATTCCCTTGTGTCTCTTTCCCTCATTCCTCACTAAAACGGCAGAGCTGAAAGGACACCTGCAGTCTTTCCTGGCCATTACACTGTGTGTGTGCGTGTGTGTGTGCGTGTGCGCGTGCGTGTGTGTGTGCGTGCGTGCCCGCATGCTTGTGTGTGTGTGTGTGTGTGAGAGAAACTAGAGCACATTCTTAAACTCTGCCACAAAAGGCTGAGGTCTATTAATCTGGCTCAGCAGCTGTGAT